>PVJN01002349.1:67718-120257 GCA_004026805.1 Lasiurus borealis
GGAAAAAAAAAAAAAAAAAAAAAAAAGAAAAGAAAGAAAAAGAAAAAGTTTTTTTAATAACTAGGTTTGGCTTATTTGTATAGCCATATACCTAGTCTTTTTAAAAAGATGTTTTTATTGATTTCAGAGAGAGAGGGCCAGAAACATCAATGATGAGAATCATTGACCGGCTGCCTCCTACATGCCCCTACCCCTGTCCCCCTCCCAGCCCGCCCCACTGAGGATAGAGGCTGAAACCCCGGTATGTGTCTTGACAGGGAATTGAACTGTGACCTCCTGGTTTATGGGTCAATGCTATCATACTGAACCACACCAGCCAGGCTACTTAGTCTTTATTATAATATGTTTTTATTAGAAGATTTGACTTTGGTTAGTTGGCACATGATAACTTACAAATCCACATTTGAAACTATTATGTTCATATTGACCAATGTCACCCCAATAAATTTAGTAAAAAAAAAAGAAGACACTGTTTAGCTATGATGGACTGTTAAATACAGAACAGAATATATGTTTTTATTGATTTTAGAAAGAGGATGAGAGAGGGAAAGGGAGGGAGATAGGGAAGAAGGGGGAGGAAGGAAGAGGGAAGGGGAGAGGGAGAAGGAGAGAGACAGACAGACTGACATTGATATGAGACACATTGATTGGTTGCCTCTCACACATGCCACAGGGATTAAACCTACAAGCCAAGTACATGCCCTTGACTGGGAATTGAACCCAGGACCCTTCAGTACATGGACCAACGTTCTAACCACTGAACGAGCATACCAGCCAGAGCACCCAAGATATAATTATTGAACAAATGACAAACCTAAAGAATTTTTTTTTTCCTTCTGGAATATAAAGTTTAGAAAAGCTTCCTTTAATAATCTGAAGATTGTTAGGGGTTAAATAATCAAATCCCTTCACATAATTAGACTTCTATATGATCTTAAAGACTAACTAAAATATCATGTTCTGAAAAACAACATGAAGATTTATTTGGAATACAAACTTAAAAACAAAAAAGGCTTCTCTATATGAGGTTACTCATTGGGGAAGCTATCACATTCACTTCGAATCAGCTAAAGCTTCTTTTTTTCAGGTATACAGGCAACATTCCACACCATTAAACACTCATTTGAAACATTTTCTTCTCTTGGCTTCCAGCACACCAGTCCCTGACTTTTTCTTCTAGCACTGGAGGGTCCTTCTCAGTCTTTTGCAGGTTCCTCCCCCTCTCTGCTTTTTAACATTGGCAACACCTCAAAGCTCAGTCCTTTGCCACCTCTTTCCCAGCTATATTAAATGATCTCATCCAATGTTGTGGCTATTCTAATAACTCCCAAATTAAATTTGCCAATTCCAACTTGTACCTTGAAATCTAGACTTGAATATTCAGCTGACTACTCAGCATCTGCAACTTAACATGACCACAACAGAATTCCTGATTCCACACTCCTCCACATTGGTTCTTCTTCCAGTATGCCTCCTCTCTGCATCCCAGAATTTACCCAGTTGCTCAATCCCAAAGTCATCCTTTACCCATCTTTTCCCCTCTCTTTAAACCCGTTATCAGCAAATGCTATCTTCTTTACCTTTACCTGTAAAGTAGAGCCTGAATCCAGTATCTAAGCTTTTCCTCATCAATCACGCTAATCTAATACTCTTGTCTGGAACACTGTAATAACCCAACTAACTGGTCTCTCTTTCACCCCAATTCCTCTTTGTCTAACTTCACACTACAGTTCCATATAGGAAAGTCAAATTATGTCACTCCTCTGCTCTCAATTCTTCTAATGGCTCCCCATTATATATCTATTCTGGGCTATAAGGACTTTCATGAACTATTCTCTGGCTTTCTCTTGTTTCATTTCTTACCATTCCTATCCCTTAATCACTGTTTTTATCTTACTGGCCACTATATTATTCTTCAAATAGGCCAAGAAAGTTAACATTTTTAAGCCTTTTCACTTGCCTTTACTTCTGCCCAGAATGCTTTTCCCAAATATTCACATGGCTCATACACTTATTTCATCAGGGCCTCTGCATCTGTCATTTCTCAAACAGGTCTTCTCTAACCATCTTACCTAAAATAGCAATCCTCTCAACATTCTGTTTCTATTCCCTGCTTTTTCTTTAATGCAACTGATTTTATAAATTTATTTACTGTTTTATTGTCTTCTCCAATGGGATATACTAAATTCCACAAAAGCCAGTACTTTGTATTGGTCACAGCTGTTATAATCAGCATACAGAATACTTGGCATGCAATATGCTCAGTAAACATGTATTAAATAAAAAAATGAATTGATAAATGAGATTCTATTCTGAACATTATCCAGTAATATAGAATTTTGCTTTAAAAGAAAAAAGAACCATAAAAATGTGCCCTAAAATAAAAAATTCCACTTTATTTCTCTCAAATTATATGAATTTTATTAAAAGAGAAAATTATTCCGTAGCACTGAAGCAATATTTAAAGTGAATTTTCAGCAAGATATTCTAGCTATTCCAAAATTTTTAAAAAGGCTTCAGAATTATTCCTGAAACTAACGTTGCCTAAACACTTAAAAATGGGATATATACATATATACACACAAACTAGAGCAGTTTCATGAAATCAAACCCGTAATAAGTAGGAATGTCTTGATTATCCCATAATTTTATCTCCTTTCTTCTCTCATCAAGTTGCTACCAGTGAAAACCAAGGAATCAGCCAATTACTTATTAACTTGGTGTTGGTACTATTGCTCACAGTCAGAAAAATGGCAGTATCCATGGAGGTTTCATAGAGACAGCAGAGCATTTTGCATAAGTATGTCTGTGGCTTAATTGCTACTATATATTACCTCTGTCATTCATAAGGCAGCTTATACTCCACAAGAATGTGAAAAGCCCCAATACATAATGGATATATCTCTTTATATATAATTTGGTGAAAGGTAGAGCCTAATGATTAAATCATTTTTCGCTAGTGCACTAGAATCTAGACTCTGAAAAACAAAGCTAGCCACATCAAAGTGCTCCTGAGCCATGATCAAAGGCAAGTACAAGCACTACCTAAGGATGATAGTGTGTTAGTAAAAAGTATATGAAAACTCAAGGTGAGTCACTTGGCCTCTCTGGCAATGAGGAAGGAATTTAGTCCAGTATGCTTGGTTTGTTTCTGTCATCATTCATTTCATGTTGATCATGGAGTTTATGCTGTCTGTTCAGGGGACAGAAGAATGACGAATACTACTTCTTATGAAAAGTTTCAAGCCTTGTAAGCCCGCTGAAAATAAATAGTCCAAATATTCATTCCATTTCTTTCCCTGTAGGCACAAAAAAGGGGAAGATTATTTATTGAATATTTACTATGCTTATTCTCTACCTTCTCATTCACCAATAGACAAACCAGAAAGTACCCAAAGTTTAAGAGCTAAACATTCCTTTTATTATACTGGCAAAAAATGTTAGCTGTTCAACTGAGTAAGAATTGTGAAATAGAAATGGGTCATCACTCCCAAGCTCTAGGACAGTGGTTGACAAACTGAGTCTCGAGAGCCGTCGCAGTTTGCCTCTCTGTTGACTAATGAGTTTGCCGACCACTGGGATAGGGGATTAATCACAAGGAACAACAACAGCCTGTAATTACTGGAATCGAGAGTCTAGGTCAGTGGTAGGCAAGCTCATTAGTCAACAGAGCAGCAAACCGTGGCTCACGAGCCACAGTTTGTCGACCACTGCTCTAGGAATTTAATATCTAAACTAGATAGCACAGGAATAGACATTATTATATTACTAACTACATTAAAGGTATATACAGCAGAGTTTCTAGAATAATGAGACAACTGTGTTTGGGTTTGTTAAATTAGGCTTCTAATCACATTTTGAATATATGCAACTGTACTGTAAAATGAGAAACATGGTCAGAACAACAAGAGTCAAATTACAAATAGTTACATTTTTAGAGAAGACTATAGAGGGTTATGTGCCAATAAATTCACATAAATGTCATGGGGATGAATTCAGAAGGTAAACATTTCACTTTGACTTTATGGAGGAAGTAGGCTTAGGGTTTGGAAAAAAGTGAAAGTATAAATTCTTCTGATAAAATGATGCTGTATGAAATCACTGAAAATGATAAAATAAACTTATTTACCCGAATGGAGCTCACGTTTACTGTCCTTTCTTCTGAGTGTTCCTTAAAAAAAAAATAAAAATACACACAAAGTAAAGAAGTGGGGCCTTATGGGGATGGAAATATTTAGTTAGCAAAAATTACCAGAACATTAAGATAGCTCTTCACTGATCTATTTGCTACATTCTATTCCTACCATCACTCTTGGATTCCTTTTGAATAAATACCCACTATAAGTTTCCATATTTCTTCCTAGAAGCATAAACAGAAGGAAAATAAAATCAGTGGATAAAGCGAGTACTGCTTTGCTAATATATGGCCTTATTTTTTAAAAAACAATTCTGTGTTCAGCCACTGGGGTGGAAATGAAAGGAAGGGGGAGAGAGAGAGAGAGAGAGAGAGAGAGAGAGAGAGAGAGAGAGAGAGAGAGAGAGAGAGAGAGAGAGAGAGAGAGGAAATCTTGAAGAATGAGGAGGAAATATGATGAGGCAATCTGTGTACACAGTAGATTCTATAAAGCTCTGTAATTCTTTTATGAAAACTCGGACCTAAGTGACCCCATTTATTCCCTGGCCTTAACTATCACCTACTTTATTTCACTGAAAAGTCATCAATTCTAACAAACAATATATTTTATACATTACTAAGAAAAAAACTTTGCTATTAAACTGTATATAACACAATTTTCTCAAAACTTAGAATTTTTTATTTTATAAAGATTGTAAGATCTTTAGATATAGGCAGATTTTGAACATATATCATTTTTATAAACATGAAATGATAAATATGTATCAAATTAAGTGGCGAAAGTATTCCTAAAACTTTACATTCAGAGTCCAACTCTTCTGAATCACTTTTATATGCAAGAGTTGTGGATATCTAAGTTTGTTCACAGTGCTGATGATGCAACATTTCTTAAAGGAAATAAAAGCTACTGGTATCCAGGGTTCCAACTTTTGGCTCTTGTTTTAAAAAAAAAGTCTATTAACATGTTTCACTGCTTTCCTCCCCTCGTCCTCCAAGTCATTTGTGTTTTGTGACTTAAAACAGTATTTCTGTAGTCTCTAATTTTCCCCTCAAGCTGTCAACTTCGATTCTGCAAGGTCTGATTCTGGCAATCTGCCTGCACACACTCCAAAACAGCAAATGAGAACTCTATCATGATTGCTGCCTGGCTGACATCAATCAGAAGAAGCATCCTGATCTCTGAGAAGTTAAAAAGTGAAAAAAGTATGTTTTTGGAACTGATAACATATAGTCCATTCTGATGAATTTTATATTTATTTATCTAATTCCAACCTCTCTCCTGAGTTCCAAGCCCCTATTTCAAACAGCCTACTTAACATTTCTTCTTAGATATCTCACAGGCATCTTAAACTTAAGTAGGTCAAAACGGATATTGATTCTCAACTTGCCTTTCCCCAAAACTAAATAACTTCTCCTTTTCCCTAATGCGTATTCCTCTCATTAACAAATGGAGCCACCATCAACTCAGATGCTCAATTCAAAAAACTCAAAAGTCCTTTTTTCCCCTCATTCCCACTTTTAATCAAGTTATCAAATACTGTCTATTCTACCTCTGCAATATATCTCCAATCAGTCTGCTTCTCTTCATTCCATTATGATTATTAGTATCTCTTGTCTGGACTTCAATAGTCTCCCAGTTGGTGCCTCCACTACACTCAGGCCTTTAATAACTCTACTCTCCATGAAAAAGCCAAAGTGATCTCTATTAAATATCAACTCAGACCACTATACAACCTTGTTTAAAAATCTTTCCACTGCTAACAGACACTCCTCACAGACCTGTAAGATAAACAGTCCCTAGATTTCTCTAAACTTATTTCATTCCATTCTCCCTCTTGTTCATTAATCTCGAAGTCAAACTGGCCTTCCTATTTTCCTTGAACCCCTTGAGACATTCTCCTGTTCCCACTTCCTGCAATGCTCTTCATCCAGATATCATACTGGCTTATTCTCATCTTTTAGAAGATATCTCAGGTCAAATGTCACTTCCTCAAAAAGGCCTTCTTGACCACCCATCCCTGACAACATTCAAGTCACTCTCTCATCCCACCCAGCTTATGTCCTACAAAGCCTTTCTCAAATTTAAAAAAAAGTATGTCCACTTATTTATTACATTACTTATTGTTTCTTCTCATTAGCATATAAACTCTCTTGAGGCAGAGATAGTATCTCTCTCTCTCTCTCTCTCTCTCTCTCTCTCTCTCTCCCTTCTCTAAAATCAATAAAAACTTTAAAAAAAATAGAATTTCATTTAAGAAAAAAAGTGAGCTGTGCTCTTTGATACTGAGAACTGATTGGTCAAATTAAATTCACTGAATTACTTATAAAAATTGGCTAATTTAAACTATTTAAAATGTGATAAATTCAGTAAAACTGTCAGAATTCAATTATACTAACATGGTCAAGAGATTATTTTTTCCACCTCAAAAGTAAGATACTTAGTGAGCCGTTAGCTGGTGATAATCAGTGCTCAAAGAGCACTCTTTTAAAAGCAAGATTGGTATTAAAGCCTAGTGTTTTCATAACCATAGAGAAACATCATCAACTACAAAAATGACAGAAAGAGAGGAAGGAACAGTGATGTGAGAGAGAATAGAGAATATCGATTGTTTGCCTTCTGTACATGCCCCATCTAGGGATTGAACCCAGAACTGTTTGGTATACAAGATGATGCTCTAACCAACTGAGACACTGGCCAGGACAAAAGATATACCCTTTTAAAAGCAATTCCACTTGGAGCAATTTTATCCAACAGACACATCTACATATGGTTGAAATGATGCATATCATTTAGGAACATTCATTGAAGTATAATAATAAGGTTAAGAAACAACTTAAATGTTCAACTTATAAGTTACATGTTTAACTTATGTTAGATCCATACAATGAAATTCTACAGAGACATCACAAAGAATGAGGAAGCTCTTTATGTACAAATATGAAACAAAAGCCAAAATATTAAATAAAAAAAATCAAGAGGCCAGAGGGAGAAACCAAGATGGTGGCATAGGTAAACACCTGAAATTGCTGCCTCACACAATCACTTCAAAACTACAACTAAAGGACAAAAGGGACATCATCCAGAACCACAGGAAGGCTGACTAAGTGGAAATTCTACAACTAGAAGGGAAGAGAAAAGCACACTGAGACTCAGAGGAGGTGTGGAAGTAAAGTGCACAGGTATGGAGGCACACGCACAAAAAGGGCTGACAACTGAGGATGCAGTTGTCTTTGTCAATCAGGCGGGAGACACAAGCTCCCAACTGCTCTGAACTCCAATTCCGGGTGAGACTCTGGGGACCCAGACTCATACAGGGAGAAACTGGACTGTCTTGCATGGGGTAGAACTCCAGGGCAGCTTTCTCTCTTGAGGTGCTAAAAGTGATTACTGAGGGACACTGAGACCCGGGGACCCCTTAAGATAGGGCTGAGATCAGCCATAGCTGTTTGCTCTGCCCTGTTGATTCCCTAAGACCCTGCCCCACCCAAGCTATGCATAGAGGCTTTTGCATATGAATGGCATGCCCCTCTGCAATTAAAATTACCTAACAAACTGCAACTGGGTCAGAGAGCCCCAGGACTTACAAAAGAAGGGCCCAAGGCGCCACAAGAGCTTACATTGCTTCATAGCTGGGCCTCATCTGGGCACCTCCAAAACCCAAACAAAGAAGAGGAATCTGCAGATCTCTTCATAGCTCCTGCTGGGTGGCCTCAGGCAGAGGCTAAATTTGCACCGCCTTGGAGATCCAAGAGCCAATGTACCCAGTGGTGAGATCCATAAGGGAAACACTCATGGGGCAGACTCAGTGAGCACCAAGGCCCCAATGAAGCAAGTCTTGCCCCATCAGTTCCAACACATAAGTTCTCCCATTATAGACACAGTTGATCTTCACAGCCAATTGGCCTAGAGGTCAATTGTTTCCAGTGATACCAGGAACAATCAATGCTTAACTACAAGATTGTGCACACAGCCCACAGAGGGATGCACCAAGAGTGTCCACATTAGGTAATTGGGGAGGCTGAGCCACTGGGCTCTATAGGACACCTAGCACACAAAGCCACTCTATCAACATAGGGAAGCAGCCAAAATGCGGAGACAAAGAAACAGGTCACAAATGACAGCAATGGAGAAAAACAAATGACTGGATATAGAGTTCAAAACCACGCTTACAAGGTTTTTCAAGAATCTTCTAGAAACTGCCAATAAATTTAGTGAGACCTTCAAAGAACCAACTGGAAATTAAGCATACACTGATGGAAATAAAGAATAATATACAGAGATCCAACAGTAGACTAGAGGATCGTAAGAATCAAGTCAAAGATTTGAAATACGAAGAAGCAAAAAGAAAAAAGAATCTGAAAATATGAAATAGTGTAAGGAGCCTCTGGGATAACTTCAAGCATACCAATATCAGAATAATGGGGGTGCTAGAAGAAGAAATAATGACAGAAAACTTCCCCTACCTGGTGAAAGAAATAGCCTTACAAGTCCAGGAAGCATACAAAACCCCAAATAAATGGAATCCAAAGAGGACCATACCAAGACACATCATAATTAAAATACTAAGAGCAAAAGACAAAGAGAGAATATTAAAAGTAGCAAGAAAAAAACAGTTAATTACCTACAAGGGAACACCCATACAATCGTCAGCTGATTTCTCAACAGAAATGACACAGGTCAGATGGAAGTGGCAAGAAATATTCAAAGTAATGAATAGCAAGAACCTATAGCCAAGATTACTCTACCCAGCAAAGCTATCATTCAGAATTGAAGGGCAGATAAAGAGCTTCACAGATAAGAAAAAGCTAAAGGAGTTCATCAACACTAAACCAGTATTATATGAAATGCTGAAAGGTATTCTTTAAGAAGAGGAAGAAGAAAAAGATAAAGATAAAAATTGTGAATAACAAATACATACCTATCAACAAGTGAATATAAAAATCAAGTGAATAAAAAATCTGATAAATAGAATAAACAGGTGAATATAATAGAATCAGGGGCATAGAAAGGGGGTGGACTAACAATTCTCGGGGGAAAGCGATGTGGGGGTGTGGAAAGAGACTGGACAAAAGTCTCACACCTAGGGATTGAGGACAGTGTAGAAGGGGTGTAAGGGCAGAGTGGGGGGGGGGTGGGAACCGGGTAGAGGGGAGCTATGGGGGGCAAAAAGAGGAACAATTGTAATAATCTGAATAAATATTTATTGTAAAAAATCAAGAGGCAGAAAATTATAGTGCATAGCGTTAAAAAAATAATTTACTAAGAAATAAATAATACGTTTCTAGAAGATATTCAAGAAACTGAGGGTGGTTGTTTCTTCATAAAATTGTCCAGATAAAGATATCACAAGGAAAAATCAATATCCCTGATCCTCCACAAAATACTGGGAAACCAAATCTGGCAACATGTAAAGGGATCATTCACCATAATCAAGTGAGATTTATCCCAGGAATGTAGGGTTGGTTAAACTTCTGAACATCAATTAATGTAGTATACCATATCAACAGAATAGAAGGCAAAAAACCCACATAATCATGTTTGTAGAAGTAGAAAAAGCCTTTCACAAAATCCATCACCCCTTTCATGAGAAAAACATTCAACAAACTAAAACTGAAAGGTCAGTAATGGAAATCCCTAACATCATATTGGGAAAAAAACTGTTTTCCCCATGATTAAGAAAAAAATAAACAAGTCCATTTTTGCCACTTTTCTTCAACATTCATTGTACCAGAGGTTGTAAGGAATGCAATTAGGCAAGAAAAAAAAGGCATCCCGATTTTAAAGGGGGTAATAAAATTATCCGTTTTCAGGAAACCCTGAAGAATCCAATGAAAAGTTATAAAGACTAATAAATGAGTTCAACAAAGTTTCAGGATATAAGATCAATATTCACAAGTCAATTGCATTTCTATCTAGCAGCAGTAAGCAATTGAAAATGAAATTAATAAAACAATCCCATTTACAATAACATCAAAAATGAAATGCTTAGGAATTCAACAAAAGGTAAAACAGAAATTTAAACTATAAAGAAAACTAAAGAGTACCTAAATAAATGGAAAGACATAATATGTTCATAGGTTAGAAGATATAACATTGTTAAGATGGCAATACTATAACAACTTGATCTACAGAGGTTATTACAATGTCCAAAATTTAGCTGGTATTCAAAAAAAGAATAATTAAACATGTTTTGCAGTTTAGACACAACAAATTCATAGCATTTTCTATTTCTGCCATCATGGTATTCCTCTATAAAATCTAAAAATCTTTTCACTATCCTTACCTTTAGCAAAAAGGAAATAGCATAACTCAATAGAGCAGGGTGATGGACTAAATTTAAACTGGTTTTATACTTTGCTATTCCAATTATTTTAAAGACTTCGGGATCAAAATATGATCCTTTCTGGAAGGGTTTGGATGTCCACAGGCACCCAACCATGGCTGTCAAATAGTGATTATATTCTTGATAGGTCTTGCTGCTGAATATGAACTCTGATTTTTTCTATTGGGAAAGAAGAGAAAAGTGTCATTATCACCTATTCTCCCTTCCCTTCTTATTCCCATCAGATCATATATATCTACACTCAATTTTTAAAAATTGGTGACTTAAAAGAGGTTTATCATCCATACCTTTAGTACCAACTCATTTTTCTTTGCAGCTGTCAAATTATTACGGTATCTAAAAGGATGAACAAATGGAATGAAATGCTTAACATTAAATGCCTTTGAAATTTAAACATATAAGTGTACATTTAAAAAAATCTCTTTAAATATATATTTTTATTAATTTCAGAGATGAAAAGAGTGGGAGAGAGAGAGAGACATCAATGATGAGAGAGAATCATCAATTAGCTGCCTTAGCATACCCTGTACTGGAGGATGGAGCCTACAACCTGGGAATGTGCCCTGACTGGGAACTGAACCTCTTGGTTCATACGTCAAAGCTCAACCACTGTGCCATGCCAGTGGGGCAAAAGTATACATTTTAGATATGCAAATATTCACATACACAAATATCCAGCTGTCTAGTTAAGGTTTTAAGTCCTTTATGGTACATTCTCCTCAAAGAATAAAAATAATCAGAGGTTCATATATTGAGCTGTACATTTAAGATATGCACTTTGACTATATGTGAATTATATTTCAATAAAAAGGAAAAAAATAAACAAAATGCTTTTAATGTTTCACTATTAAAAATTAACAGAGACTCTAAAGCAGTCAGTTACTAATACAGAACCTATTTTATTAATGTGGAAAAAAGGTGCAGATAGATGAAGAGTACACTTAAAATGTAATCTTTTCCTTTGAGCCTGAGAACTATTATCTAATCAGTTTTTAAACATGTTAACCTTGGCATAGTCCTGCAAGTTACACCAAGAGTCTACACTTAAGAATTAAAAAGAGCCGAGACCGGTTCGATTCCGGTTGGGGGCATGTACCTTGCTTGCGGGCACAACTCCAGTAGGGGGTGTGCAGGAGGTGGCTGATCGATGTCTCTCTCTCATCGATGTTTCTAACTTTCTATCCCTTTCCCTCACTTTCTGTAAAAAAATCAATAAAATATATTAAAAAAAAGAATTAAAAAGAGCAATTTCAGTACATAAGTGAAAGGATTAGAAGGGATCAGAAATAATACTTACAGTTTCATATAACTGCCAACACATCCCCTAATCTCCCAGAAAATGTTCTGAGAAGCTATGTGGAACTAAACCAGTTGTTAGCAAATAACTACTTTTTCTCTAAGCCACAGCAATAAGAATTAACGATGCTGAGTGCAGCAGTACCATTGCATAAAATATCTGTCACCATAAATTTTTAAAATCTATAACCTCCATAACATTTAAATAAAACACACAATTAAAATAGCCTCATACCACAAGGTCATTTCCAAAAGAAAGCCATGTTTCCTATTTCATGAGCCCTGGCATAAAATGGATAATTTTATTTTCATATTTTATAAATTATATATAACAAACTTATTATAGTATATTAATAAGCTGTAACTTATTGTATAGTTGAAAAATGAAGATAACATTATAATGTACTAATTCATAAATTGGTAAAAAGACCTTGTACCTGTGCATAATGTAACAGAGCTGGTTCAGGATACTGGAATTCAGACTGAGGAGTGCAAGATAGAAGATCCCAGGAGGAAACAATACCACTAATGGAAGGTTATAATTTATATATATGTCACACACCTTTTGGAGAGAATATAATATCAGTATATAGATTATTCCTGTGAACCCTCAACAAGTTCATCCAAAGAATCATCAGTAGAGAATAAGCAATAATACTAGTATACCATCAAGTATACCATCCTGATTCATCAATAGAATAGGTAGTCACAAGCCTGCTTAAAAAAATGTACCTCACCAAACATTGACCATTACTATAGAGCAGTGGTTGGCAAACTGCGGCTCGCGAGCCACATGCGGCTTGAGAGCCGCAGTGAGTTTGCTGACCACTGGGATAGGGGCTTAGTCACAAGGAGCAACAACAGCCTGTAATTATTGGAATCGAGAGTCTAGGTCAGTGGTCGGCAAATTCATTAGTCAACAGAGCAGCAAATCGTGGCTGGTGAGCCCCATGTAGCTCATGAGCCGCAGTTTGCCGACCACTGTCATAGAGGATTATATTCAGAAGATCATTAAAATCTTTCTCTTTTTCTGGGGACAGATCTCAGAGTTGGTGAGAAAGGGAACATTTCTTTTTCCTTAAGTTCCATAAATACTGATTTATTCTATTAGCTAGTTGTTAACCTAGAAAACAAAGGAATATACTTCTAAGCAAATTTAATACAAGGCAACTAGGTATCGGGGAAGGGAAGAAGCTAGGAAAACAGATTAGTGACTATTTCCTGAATAATAGTTCTGTCCAGGCCAAATAAAAAATACAAGAGCACCAGAATCATAGGTGCTAGGAGAAATAAAGCTGTTGAAAGATGGGAGCAAAGAGCTGAAGAAACAAGAAGGTACTTTCAATTTTTGCCATTGGTTGGGACGTATAAAAAATGAGCAAAAAGTGATGCCAGAGACAGACTTCTAAGGCCAGCATAATTCAGGAGAATGTCTATTAAAGTGGCACCTGGAATTTTCAAAAAAAGCATTTGTTTTTCTATTTTGTTTTATGAAAGTCACTTATTCATATGAGAATATAATCACTAACTTTAAAATATGTAGCTTATTTAACTATGCTAATAAGGTCATAGTCCAACTTAATGGTTACAAATTTAAATAACAGATGAGTAAAACAGAAAGCCATCACAAAAATCTAAATAGGGTAAATGGGATGTGTACCACCTTCTCATAGAAATTCAAAACAAAGTGCAGCAAAAAAGTACTGTTGCTTTCCAAGCGCAATGCATTAATGGACAGCCACCCTACATAGTGAATTAGTTCAAACACAGACTGCATGGATCCACTGAAAGTTGTCTCTCTGCAATAAGAAAACATGAAAATCAGATACATATTAGCAAAATTCCTCACAATTTCCAAGCTAAAGCTAAAAAAATTTAGCAAAAGTTGTTAGGTACTTCAGAAAATGTTCTGCTGTGTTCCAATGTATAATTCACTTTTTTTAAACCACAGTGATACCATAAAACTACACAGCCTCTAGGGAACCATTAAAATCAATTCATAGAATAGCCTCAGCAACCACTCTATTAGTAAATTCCAGAGAAATAAAGGATTAAGCTCCAGACTTTAGATAATAACCAAAGTAGTTAATATCTATTGTCCAGGGATCACAGCAGTCAGCAAATTAGTTTCAAAACACACAAACCAAAACCCAGTTTTGTCTGAATTCCTGAGCTAAAATACTGTTAAAAATATTTCACTTTAATTGGAATCCAGTTCATTCCTAAAACAATTAGTAAAATGTTTGGCATTTTTCATTCTGTTGGTAAAAATCATTTTTGCATATTTTGCATTCTTCTCAAATCACTGAACTGTATATCTTTAAATCATGGGTATAATTGGTTCAATTCATCCATCTACTCACTCCTGTCGATTAGGAAAAACCTAGGAATGTGATTTTATAGCTTTACCCTCTGATCTAGGTAGCCAACAATTGTTATACACATAGAAAAAGGAATAGTATATAGTCTTTGAACTTGAGAGATGATAATGACTCTACCATTTCCCACCATCATGATAGTTCAGCGCCAGAGAAAGCAAGGAAAGATTAGGAGACCACCCAAATAAGCGGGAATTCAAGTGTCCATCAGTAGATGAGTGGATAAAAAAAACTCTGGTATATTTACATAAAGAAACATTATTATGTCATAAAAAAGGAAGAAAATTTTACCCTTTGTGACAGCATAGATCAGTGGTTCTCAACCTTTCTAATGCCGTGACGCTTTAATACAGTTGCTCACGTTGTGGTGACTCCCAACCATAAAATTATTTTCATTGCTACTTCGTAACTGTAATCTTGCTACTGTTATGAACTGTAATGTAAATATCTGATATGCAGGATGAATTTTCATTCTCACAAATTAAACATAATTAAAGCATAGTGATTAATCACAAAACAATATATAATTATATATTGTGAAATATTTATTTCTAATTATAAATAAATGAAATTTTTGTCTTGAATCATGGTGAAGCATGTGTAACAGTCTTCTATGACAACAATAAACTACATTGCTACACTTTGCTATACCGAGGAGTGGTCTGTTGGTTCCTAAGACCATGGGAAATAGGTGTTTTCTGATGGTCTTAGGCGACCCCTGTGAAAGGGTCATTCAACCCCCAGAGGGGTCACGACCCACAGGTTGAGAACCACTGGCATAGATGGACCTGGAAAACATTATGCTAAGTGAAATAGCCAGTCAGAGCAAGACAGAGAGGTCTGGTGGGGAAGGGTGGCATTGGGGAGGGTGCAGGGTTTGAGCAAAAAAAAAGGAAAAAAAGAGAGAATTCATGGACAGGAGCAACAGTGTGGTGATTGCCAGAGAAGGGGAGGGAGGAAATGGATGGACATGGAAGAGGACATAGAGGGAACAAATTGTGATAGGGGAAAAAAAAACAAGCAAAAAATAAGTGGGAATCGATTTAGTCAGCCAGCCATTTGAAAAACTATTTTAACTATGGTTTTTGGCAGCACTTGGTAAATACATGTGAAATAAATTTGAACGGAGATTGCTTAGAAAAACGTCCTTCAAAGTGTATTTCCACAGGACACTGTTGGCATTTCGGATGAAACAATTTGATGTTCAGGACTATATCTTACTCCCTATCCACTGTAGCATGTTTAACATCCCTGGCTCCTATGTACTAATGATGGGAACACCCTCTTTCCAGTCACTGTGCCAACCAACAATACCCCCCACCATGGAGAATATTGCTGAGAATGTTTTCCTACCTTTTCTTTCTCCTGATTCACAACTACAATTTACTCCCTCTTTGACAGTCATAGGGCATATGGTCATATGATAGAGACATGGCATTATACCCATACCCCCCAAATAGCAGGAATTACTGAAAACGTATTAAGAGCTACTAGTGGCCAAGCACACAAAATTTGTGTGGGGAGGGAGGAGAGGGGTCTGTCTCTCAGCCTGGCTTGCACCCTTTCCAATCTGGGAACTCTCAGGGGATGTGTGACTGTCAGATTGGGCCTAAACTGGCAGTTGGACATCCCTCTCGCAATCCGGGACCGCTGGCTCCTAATCGCTCACCTGCCTGCCTTATCGCCTCTAACCACTCTGTCTGCCGACTTGCTCAACCCCAATTGCCCCCCCTGCCAACTTGATTACCTCCAACTCCCCCCCAACTGATGGCCTGCTCGCCCCAACTGCCCCCCCAGCCTCATCACCCCCAACTGCCCTCCCCTCCTGGCCTGATCACCCCTATCCACCTCTGTCTCGGCCCTACCACCATGGCTTTGCCAGGAAGTATGTCTGGAAGGTCTCCCAGTCTGATTAACATATTACTCTTTTATTAGTATAGAAAACAGAGGTCCGGTACATGGGTGGGGGTCCCTTTGCAGAGTGGGGCTGGCCTGGGTGAGGGGCCTGGGGCAGCTGGCAGGCTGGCCATGTCCCCATTGGGATGGGGGTCCCGGCTAAGGGGCGTGGCTGGCCTGGGCGAGGGGCTAAGGGCCATTTGCAGGCTGGCCACACCCCCATCAGTACAGATTTTCCTAGCCAGCATCAAAATTGACTTCTTTATATATAAGAATACATTTTATAAAATGAGCTAAAATGAATTGAAGCCAAAGTTGCATGTTTTAATGTCAGTTCTACAATGTTTTGCTATATAAATTCTTGAAAGTCATTTAGATGCTTAAGATTTGCTTTCTGACTATATACTAGAACTTGAAGAATTACCTGTCCTCACAGGATTGTGGGAAAGAATGAAGAGTGTAAAGTAAATATATGTCCTCCTATTTAAGAAGTAATATGCAAATTGACTGTTATGCCCTCACACAAGATAGCCTGCAGAGGAAGGAAGTTGGGGGCAACGTGGCCGGCAGGGAAGGGCAGGTAGGGGGGACCAGGTCAGCAGGAGAGGGAAGTTGGAGAGGACCAGGCATGCAGGGAAGGGCAGTTGGGGGCAACCGGGCTGGCAGGAGAAGACAGTTAGAGGCAATCAGGCAGGTAGGGGAGGGCAGTTAGGAGTGACTGTGCCAGCAGGGGAGGGCAACTGGGGGCAACCAGGCCTGAAGGGTTGGGCAGTTAGGTGTGAGCAAGCTGGCAGGGGAGGGCAGTTGGGCACAATCGGGCCAGCAGAGGAGGGCAATTGAGGGAAATTGGGTTAGCAGCAGAGCAGTTAGTCGTCAATCAGGCTGGTAAGGAAGTGGTTAGGGGGTGATCAGACTGGCAAGCAGAAGTGGTTAGGGGCGATCAGGCAGGCAGGCAAGCGGTTGGGAGCCAGCAATCCCAGATTGTGAGAGGGATCCCAGATTGGAGAGGGTGCATGCTGAGCTGAGGGACACCACTCCCCAGTGTAAGAATTTTGTGCACCAAGCCTCTAGTCCTATCTAATAAAGAAGGGATATGCAAACTGACCCTCACTCCATCACAAAGATAGCGGTGGCCAGTCCCCTCAGCCCCACTGGAGTCCCCCCAGTACTTTCAGCTCTGCTGCTGAGAGCAGACAGTAGGGCATGAGGGCTTCACCACCATGGCAGTGGCGAAGCCCCAGACCCCACAGACAGAGAGCAGACAGCGGGGCGTGGAGGCTTTGTCACTTACAGTGGCCACGAAGCCCCCAGGCTTGGCAGGCAGAGAGCAGACAGTGGGGAATGGTGGCCTTATTCACATGGGAGTTATGGCAGCAAAGCCCCAGGCTCCACAGACAGAGAGCTGACAGCGGGGTGTGGCAGTGAAGTAGCCAGGCCCTGCAAAGAACCACAGGGAGTGGGCCTATGCTGTCAGTAGGACATGCCCTGATGACTCCTGGATTAGAGAGGATGCAGATCAGGCTGAGCACCCTCCCAGTGCACGAATTTCATGCACCAGGCTTCTAGTATATAATAAAAGGATCATATGCAAATAGACTTAACGGCAGAACAATCAACCAACCAATCAAAATGTAATATGCTAATGATATTCTAAGGTTGCTCAACCACTTGCTATAAAGTGCACTGACCACCAGGGGGCATATAGTTGACCCATAAACCAGTCGTTATGACATGCACTGACCACCAGGGGGCAATGTTCCACCTGGTAGGTTAGCTTGCTACTGGGATCTGACTGATTGGGACTGAGACTGGCCATACACACCCTGGAGTCTTTTCACAGTCTGTCCCCATCCCGATCGTGCACCAGTGGGGTCCCTCAGCCTGGCCTGCACCCTCTCGCAATCTGGGATCCCTCAGAGGATAACGGAGAGCCAGTTTCAGCCCAACCTCGCAGGCCACTTCCCTTGGGAGGGTACTAGACACAGGGCTCATGGCTGGTGAGCAGTGCTGTGACAGTACGAGCCTCTCCCAATTGGGACTGATTGGGTGGGAGCCCGCGGCAGGCACTGGGCCTGGGAAGAACAGGAGCAGCAGGTAGGAGCTGCAGGCAGGGTTGGACTGCAGGTTTCGGCCTGATTCCTGCAGGGCAATCAGAGAGACCCCACCCATGCACAAATTTGTGCACTGGGCCTCTAGTCTTATCTAATAAAAGAAAAACATGCAAATTTACCATACCTCCACTACGTCCACAAGCCATGCCCACCAGCCAATCAGGAGCAAATTAACCCAACACAGATGGCGGTTAACTTGCATATGCAAGCACCGAGCAGCCTGGGTCCTAGGAACATACTTGGGACCCAGGCTGCTCCTATCCTGTAGGCCGACACTTTAAGACCTGAGCAGCAGTGGTCCAAGAACACCCCCACATCACAATGGCAATGCAGGGATGTTCCCCCTCTGCCCCCAGCCGCTTACGCCTGCTCTGGTGCCAAGTGGTGGTTCAGGTCCATGCCCCCAGCCCTGCGACCATGAGGGGGCTGGCTGCTGGCCTTGGGGCATTCAGAGGCAGGGATGTTCCTGCCCTGCTCCCAGCTGCTTGCCTGTGCTCCCAAGCTAAGTGGCAGTTTGGGTTCATGCCCCCAGCCTGGCCTCTGGAGCATGTGGAGACCCTGGCAGCTGCTGGCTTCTGGAGCATTCGGAGATGGGGATGTCCAAGCCACTTGCGTGTGCTCAGGTACCAAGCTGCGGTTCGGGTCCATGCCCCTAGTCTAGTGCCCATGATGGGGGCGCTGGCTGCTGGCCTCTGGGGCATGCACAGACCCCAGCAGCTGCTGCTTCATGCAGCCCGGAGGTCCCTGCATACCCCCCAGCCCAGCACCCAACCATGACAGGGGGCTGGCTGCCAGTCTCTGGGGTGTGTGGAGACCATGGTGGCCACCACTGGGTGGCAGGGACACCACCTAGCCCAGGAGATACAACACAGGGGCTGCATGAGATGCAGAGGAAACACCATTTTTTATATATATATATATATATATATATATATATATATATATATATATATTTTTTTTTTTTTTTTTTACAGAGAAGAGGGGAGAGGGAGAGACAGTTGAATCAATGAGAGAATGAGAGAGAAACATTGATTAGCTGCCTCCTTCACACTCCCCACTGGGGATGTGCCTCCAACCAGGTACATGCCCTTAACAGGAATCAAACCTGGGACCTTTCAGTCTGCAGGCCCAGGTCTATCCACTGAGTCAAACCAGTTCTAGCGTAAACACTTTTTCTGACTCTCACTGACAAAGCTCCTGTATGCCACCACTTGCAGTTTTCTTGGTAACTTGGGTTATAAAATTCAAGAAGGTGATCTAGGGTTTTTCCACCACACTCCTGGAGGAAAAAATAAAGGTCCGCTGCTGGAGGGGCTAAGAAATATCATATCCTGCCCTAGCTGGTTTGGCTCAGTGATAGAGCCTCGGCTTCCTGACTGCAATGTCCAGGTTCAATTCTGATCAAGGGCATGTACCTAGTTATAGGCTCCTCTCTAGTTGGGACCCAGGTCAGGGCTCATGCCGGAGGCAACCAATTGAAGTATCTTTCTCACATTGATGTTTTTGTCTTTCCCTCTCTCTTCCACATTCTCTAAAAATCAATGGAAACATATCCTCACGTGAGGGTAAAAAAAACAAAGAAAGAAATGTCATATCCTATGAAAGATACATTTTGAAAATGCCTAAAGAAAGTTGTCATTTTTTCACAGCGAAGGAACTAAGAGTCCGTGTTGATGAAAACACCTTGGCAGCTGCAGGGGCTGCAGCAGCGGGGTAATGTGTTCAGAGATCCTAATAATCTGGCCACTCAGTGTGTGTGTGTGTGTGTGTGTGTATACAAATATTTTTATACAGATCCATCTCTTGTCAAGGATTATAAGGTAACTCACAGAGAACTGTCCGTCACAGTTTTCATGTGGATGTCCATAGAAAGCCACAACAGCCAATTCTGCAGTAGCTCTTTCAGGTTCTCAAGAACACTACACTGAGGGAGCAAAACAAAAAGTCATTTGTAAAAACATTCACACGTACTATGGTGTTGAGAACTAACCATCTAAACCATAGACTTAGAAGTGAAAGGGACCATGAAGAGGACTGCATCCACTTCAGAACCTAATATTTGCCACTCCAACCTGATTAGTCTCCAACAGACAGATAAATGCAACTACAAATTTATTTTGGCATTTTCTCTATTGGACTGATTCCAGCTTATCAGCCCAGGAACAAACCCTTGTTTCTCTAAATTACACTCATATATAACATATAGTACATAATCAAATAAAACATCACCCACCCCTATGATCTCTCCTCAGTTCATTTGAGGTTGCCATAGTTTCCCACCCTTTTCACCTTCTGTCTAGACCTACAATTTACTCCTTGTTGATGGTAATGAAATTTATCTTATCTTCTGTGACTATGGAAAAAACACAATTCTAGTTT
This sequence comes from Lasiurus borealis, assembly GCA_004026805.1. Taxonomy (NCBI): domain Eukaryota; kingdom Metazoa; phylum Chordata; class Mammalia; order Chiroptera; family Vespertilionidae; genus Lasiurus; species Lasiurus borealis. Next base: position 88,258 of record PVJN01002349.1, read on the forward strand.
TTCTTTTTTCAGGCCTTTTCTTGATATTTCCAGGGCCTCGCTGACATACAAAAATGAATTTGACAGAAGTGTGCTTAGGGCATCTATGAGAATAATTCATATTATCTACAATTTGAAAACAATCCATATTACCACAAAAATAAATATAGAAAAGCTTTTTTTTTGTTAATTCTTACCTGAGAATATTTTTCCCACTGATATTTAGAGAGTGTAAAGAAGGGAGGGAGGGGAAGAGAGAGAATGAAAGAGAGAAAAACACCAGTGTGAGAGAGATACATCCACTGATGCCTCCAGCATGTCCCACAACCAGGGCTGAGGTTGCACCTACAACCCAGGTATGTGGCCTTGACCTGGAATTGAACCTATGACCATTTGATGTGAGGGCAGATACTCTAACCACTGAAAAACACCATCCAGGGCCAGTAAAACTTTCTTAAATATTCTGAATAAACAATGGCCTAGATCAGCGGTTCTCAACCTGTGGGTCGCGACCCCTTTGGGGGTAGAAAGACCCTTTCACAGGGGTCACCTAAGACTATTGGAAAACACCTATTTCCTATGGTCTTAGGAACCAACACACCGCTCCTTGGTGTAGCAAAATGTAGCAATGTAGTTTACTGTTGTCATATGAAAACTGTTACCCATGCTACACCACAATTCAAGACAAAATTTCATTTATTTGTAATTAGAAATAAATATTTCACAATATATAATTATTGTTTTTGTGATTAATCACTATGTTTAATTATGTTCAATTTGTAACAATGAAAATACATCCTGCATATCAGATATTTATATTACAGTTCATAACAGTAGCAAAATTACAGTTATGAAGTATCAATGGAAATAATTTTATGGTTGGGGGTCACCACCACATAAGGAGCTGTCTTAAAGGGTCGCAGCATTAGGAAAGTTGAGAACCACTGGACTAGATACTATCTGAACAACTCCAATGATAGGGTGCTCACTGTTATTTCATAGAAACAGTTCAATTAATATTTTTTAGAATGAAATGAAAAGGGGGGTATGTGTAAGTTCAATGACTCAAGTAACCTCACATGGTGATTTGATCATAAATTCCTAACTGGGCAGGTCATAATGGAGAGTCATACCACAGGCCTATAACTTCATTAGTAAGAGGTTTTAACCAGGCCCGGCTGGTGTGGCTCAGTTGGTTGGGTGTTGTTCTATGCACTAAAAGTTGCTGGTTGAATTCCAGGTCAAAGTACAAGCCTTGGTTGTGGGCTCAATCCCTAGTAGGGGACATGTAGGAAGTAGCAGAGCAATGTTTCTTTCTCAGGTCGATGTCTCTCTCGCTCTCTCTGCTTCTCTAAATATCAATTAAAATATTTTAAAATATATTTTATTGATTTTTTACAGAGAAGAAGGGAGAGGAATAGAGTTAGAAACATCGATGAGAGAGAAACATAGATCAGCTGCCTCCTGCACACCCCTGACTGGGGATGTGCCCACAACCAAGGTACATGCCATTGACCGGAATCGAACCTGGGACCTTTCAGTTCACAGGCCGATGCTCTATGCACTGAGCTAAATTGGTTTTGTCTCAATTAAAAATATTTTTTAAAAAGGGTTTCTCAGCAGTACTGTCCATTATTCTTTTTTAGAAAAAATTTATTTTATTGTTTAAAGTATTACATATAGTAGTACATATATCTCCTTTATGTCCATTATTCTTGTGCATCTAGGTTAACATCCCTTTGAAATGCCAGAAGTAATCTTTTCCAGACAACCTTCAAGCTCATAATCTTGTTAACTATCCTGAGGTCCAATCCTGTTTGCTTTCTCCCATCTTATATAATAAAGAGGTAATATGCAAATTGATCCTCATGCCTTTGTACAAGATGGCCGCCCCCATGTGGTCAAAGATGGATGCCACAAGATGGCCTGTAGGGGAGGGTAGTTGTGGGCAATCAGGCCAGCAGGGGAGGGCAGTTAGGGGTGACAGGCCTGCAGGGGAGGGTAGTTGGGGGCGACCAGGCTGGCAGGGAAGGGCAGTTGGGGGTTACCAGGCCAGCAGGGGAGGGCAGTTGGGGGCAACTGGACCAGCAGGAGAGCAGTTAGGCATTGATCAGGCTGTTAGGGGAGTGTTAGGGGGTGATCAGTCTGGCAGGCAGGTGAGCAATTGGGAGCCAGCAGTCCCGGATTGTGAGATTGGGCCTAAACCGGCAGTTGAACATCCCCCGAGGGGTCCCAGATTAGAAAACATGAAGGCTGGGCTGAGGGACACACATCCCCAGTGCACGAATTTCGTGCACCAGGTCTCTAGTTTTCATATAACCTTTCTTAAGTTTCCTCCTTAATTCCAATGCATAAAAGAAACAGCAAAACTGTTATTCTATGCAACATTTGGGATCTTGCTTCTTGGCATGTCATCAGTTTGGCTGAAATAAACTTTTATAAAAATTCTCTATAAGTTTGAAACTTTCATTAAGAAATTAATACCTTAAAAAAAGAAATTGACACCTTACTTTTAGGTATGAATGAAAGCCCCTTCAGTAGTCATCTATCCTTTCTTGTACTCTATACTACTCTGTGTTTCTTTGGCCCTTTCATTGACCCCTTCTTTTCCAGATTTTTCAAATGCAGTTTCCAGAACCTCTATTCCATGGTAATCTAAACCTACACCCTCAAAATATGCTTCCTCTGTCTTATTACTCTCATCAGATCTTGGGTCTCCCTCTCCTTCCAGCCAGGGTACTGTTTCCTCTAAATACATTTCCCTATTCCACTTCAACACTTGAAAGTAACACTGCCCCAGCTCCTAACTGCTAATATGGAAGCAGAATGTAAACCCCTTCTTTTGGAAGGTAAATATTAAATCAGAAATAAATCTTTCTTTTAAAAGGGAACTTTAAAAAGATATAAAGAAGAGAAATGAGCCCTGGTAATGGGCAAGGAGACACCTGACTGGTGGTGCTGCTCTTATATCAATCAGAGACAAAGCAGATGTACAGTCCTTAGCTCATCCTAGCTTGATGCCTGTGTCGGTGGCTAGAGCTGAATCATACCTTAGGTACATAAAAAAAAGTAAACAAATGGACATTCTATTTAATTAGGTACCACAGGGGGAAAAAACTGCCTAGCTTTAGAATATTTATAAATGTTTGCTGAGCTACAGAACCTCATTAGCACTAACATTAGCTGAATTTGTTAGGCTAAGATCAAAGACCCTATTTCAGGTTGCACTTTGCTGTAGTTAGTTTTTCTCATGAATTTGATTACTCTTTAGTTTTTGGAACATAAACCAAAAGCTATCTATCTATACCTTTAACACGATTTGCAAACTTTTACTCCACCTTTCTTACATAAAATAAACCAAACACCTTTCTCTTTTGTTGTACACTAGCTTTACATACTTTTTATTTTTCTGTAACTCTCTTACCTATCTCCTGAAAACTCATCTACATTCATTTCACTCTCTGCCTCAAGTCCTGCCATCTATACCTCAGTTATGTCAGTGTCCATGGTCAACAAAATACTTCAGCTTCACAGTTCCTTGACCTCAAACCAAATAATTTTCACCTTCACTTTACCTTAGTTACCTACTCAGAGCCACACATTAAGCTGTACCATAACCTGAATTGAACCACCACCAAAATCTATTATTCTTTCTTTGCTATGACCTCCTATTCTAGCTTTCTCACACTCTCAAGTCCAACTTGTTGCTCTTTAACTTCAGAGACATTCAATCCCTTGATTCTTCATTTTTAATGTTACTTTTCAGTCTTTTTAGCCTTCTCTTAGCCTCACCTACCTATCTGGAGTAGACCACACTGTCAATCCACAATTCTCTCACTCCATTCCACCAGCAAAATCCTAACTGATTCAACCCCATCACTTATTTTACTCCTACATCTAAGCTAAAGAAAAACACAGAACTATACAGATTGGCACCACTCCAAATTTATGATCTCCAACTTCATCTGGGTCCCAAATGAAGCTTAATAATCCTTTAATCAGCTCTGTCTCCTATTTTTTATCAGTGGGTGTTGTAGGCACATAATATCCTTCTGAACCCCCCTATTCATTTCTATTCTCTACAACGCACATCTTATTTTGAGAAATTTAACATTTTAGTCACAAAGTATTTCAATTTCCTGTTTTTTCTTCTAGATATATGTGTGTGTGTGTGTGTGTGTGTGTGTGTGTGTGTGTGTGTGTGTACCTCAGCCCAGCCTGCACCTTCTCAAATCTGGGACATTCCTCTCACAATCCAGGACTGCTGGCTCCCAAAAGCTCACTTGCTTGCTGCCTGCATGATTGCACCTAACCATTTCTTCCTGCCAGCCTGATCACCCCCTAACCACTACCCTGCCAGCCTGAGTGATACCTAACTGCTCTCCTGCCTACCCAATTGCCCTTAATTGCCCTCCCCTGCCAACCTGGTCACCCCTAACTGCCCTCCCATGCCAGCTTGGTCATCCCTAACTGCCCTCCCCTGCCAACCTGGTTTCCCCCAACTGCCCTCCTCTGCAGGTCTGGTCCCCCCCTAACTATCCTTTCCTGCAAGCCTGGAAGTCCCCAACTGCCCTCCCTGCTGGCCTGGTCACCCCTAACTGCTCTCCCCTACTGGCCTGGTCCCCTCCAACTACCCTCCCCTGCATACCTGGGTCCCCCACAACTGCTCTCCCCTGAGGCCTGATAGCCCCCAACAGCCCTCCCTTTCAGGCCTGGTACCTCCCAACTGCCCTCACATGCAGGCTTGAGTCCCTCCCAACTACCCTCCCTTGCTTGCCTGATCGTCCACAACTGCTCTTCCCTGCTGGCCATATTTTAGTGGCCATCTTGTGTCCACATGGGGGTGGCCATCTTGTGTGTTGGAGTGATGGTCAATTTGCATATCACCTCTTTATTATATATATATATACACATATACATACACACATACACACACATACCTATTTATATGTCCTTGTCCCAGCCTTAGAGAATAAGTGGCACATGCCAATTCTCAATATCCATTCAAGCAAATCCCTTTAAATAGTCTTAAACTAGTATCTTCATGTTTCTTCTGAAACCCTGCATCATCAATTATGTACCATCCTTCCTCCATTTTCCACCTCTCCCTTTTAACTGGCTCCTTCTATTCTAACTATAAACATGCTCAGGTTTGTTTCATTCTGGAGACAAAAGACAAAAAGCAAAAAAATCCACAATCTTCCCTTGATTCAAAGTCCTACTGTAGCTATCTTTCTATCTCTTCTTTTCAGCTAAACTTTTGGAAACATAGTCTATACTTATTGTCTTATCTTCACTTCTCATTGACTCTTCAATTTCTACAATCTGGCTTCTATCACACTACAATGAAACTATTCACTGGACCTTCCTGGGATAATGGCAATATTATTACTTCATTTCTTGATATCTTGTATTATTGATTTATTTGGCACTATTGTTTTTCAGATTCTTTTCATACTTTTTACAAATTAAATTTACTTGAGTAACATTGGTTAATAACATTATATTTTAATACTTCTTGAAAAAGTTCCCTCATAGACTTGCCTTTTTAGTTGAGAATTAAATAAGTATTCCTGAATTCTGTCCTTAGCCCACTTTCTATTTCCCTTTCTCAATCTCCTCATCTCCCACTCTCAAATACAAATATACCCCTCATCTAAAAAAATGGTTCAACCTGGTATTTATAAATAAATAGTTCTCTAGACTGGTGGAATAAGAGAAGAAATAAAGAATAATCAAATCAGAAAATCAGAAGAGAATCACAAAAAACTGTAAAATGAAGTTTCTGAAAATACATTAGCTGGAAGTGGTATGTATTGGTCTAATAGTAAATTATAAATAATATAAATAAATTTCCAATCCAAGTTAATGTGATAGGTAATTAATAAGATGCCATTTGATTATAAAAAACTCTATGATAAAATATTTTTCCTGTAAATGTGACCAACAGTAGGTGAATTAAGTTGAAGGAAAGTTATAAAAGAAATATTATTTGTTACTCTTCTGGAATAGGAATAACCATTCTATAAGAAAGTGGCTCTCAAACTCAGGTAGAACTCCTGGAAGCCACAGTAGTCTTTTTGGAGACCCCAAAATAGTAACACAAGTTATAATATAATTTTGGAACAATTATTAGCAGAAAAAGACTATATTTTAAATGTATAGTATGAGTGTCACAGGAAGTTTTGTTTCTTTGGTCATTCCCAGTGTCAAAAAGGGTGTCTAGCACATAGTGGATGCTCAATAAGTAATGGTGAAATGAATAAGTATATCTATAAAAATATTGACCACAACAATCAAACTAAATATATTTAAGTACTTCCCAGTTTGTTTTTATTAATACTTATTTGCAACCTGTTCACTCATTTTGTTATCTACTACAAGAGGAAACAGTTTAAGAAAACTATATGCAACCAAAATCTTAAAAACAGAAAAGTATGCATTAACTTTTATTTCAATAATGTAGAACCTCAAGTCCATGTTCAGCAGAATCCTGTTAGAAAAACATTACCATAATGTGGGTTAGGAATCGTACCACTGGCCACAGAATAATATTCCCTACTCAATCTAGTCAAGATAGTGTTTAGTGTTTTGTTTTGTTTTTACCTTGAAATAAATGGTTGATGTAAAGAAGAGCTGTGCCAGACGGTCAAAAATAAATGGCTTCACCTCTAAGAATTAAAAAAAAAAGTAATCAGAATCCTTTTCATTAGTATTATATTGAATTATATATTATTCTAAGTATTCATAATACATACCAGAGAAGCTGCTAAAAGGAAACCAGCTCACAAGTTGAAGGAACTGTGATCGACAACAGAAACCATCCCAGAGAGGAAGGCTCTTATACAGGAATGCTTCACAGGAATAAAAACCCTCCTGTAACACAAGTTGATAGTAACTCTTATGGAACTCTTCAGTCTTAAATGCTCTCTAAGCAATCAGTTTATTCTGTGATATGCTCATTTTACCCTTAGATTAATTTTGTCATAAATACAATTAAAAGCCAAACTTTCCCATAAAAAGAATCAGATGATGAATATTTGGATATATTGCCATCTTTATCAACATAGTTTTCAAATGCCATAAAACTTCATCAATTCAAAAGAAGGTAAAAAGTTACAGAATATCTTAAAAAATAAATAAAATTGTATTATTTTGAAATGTATGCAGCCACTTAAACAGTCAAAACGTATACAAGGCGGGAATTTCATTAGAGATCACAGAGCAAATCCAAACGCTAGGCAGCTCCATCTAGGCTGCTTATGTTTCTACCAAGATGAGTAGCCAAGGCTTTCCTTTTTTCCTCTGTCACCTTGAGACTTAAATAGTGGTATACAACAGTCTGCCAGTTTGACTCAGTGATTGAGCATCAAACCATAAACCAAGATGTCACAGTTCAATTCCCAGTCAGGGCATATGACCAGGTTTCGGGCTCAATCCTCAATAGGTGGTGTACAGGAGCAGCCAATCAATGATTATCTCTCATTGATGATTCTATCTCTACCTTCCTCTCTGAAGAAAATGAAAACATATTTTAAGAAAAACAGCAGTGTGCACCAAAAATCCATTCTCGACCTTCTTTTGTTAACATAAATTCTCTGGACAATCTCATTCATAACATAGCTAAAACTATCACCTATGCCATGAGGAATGCTAATCTGTACCTCTATCCTAAGTCTCATTCCTGATCTCTAGAATTCTTATTTAACTGTCTACTATTTATGTCCTCTTACATGTCCCACAAGCATCTTTTAAATCAAATTTATCTTTCCTTTAAAGCCTGTTCCTCCTATACTCCCTTTCTCCCTGGAAGCCATCATCATCCTTCCAAGCAGGAAACCTAAAAAGTCAACCTAAATTATTTTTTATGGTACATCATGTACTTAATTTATTTATTTATTTTTAAAATATATTTTATTGATTTTTTACAGAGAGAAAGGGAGAGGGGAAGTAAAAAACATTGAAGAGAGAGAGAGACATCGATCAGCTGCCTTCTGCATGCCCAACACTGGAGATTTGCCCGCAACCAAGGTACATGCCCCGGACCAGAATCGAACCTGGGACCTTTCAGTCTGCAGACCAACGCTCTATCCACTGAGCCAAACCGGTTCCGGCAATTTATTTTTGTGTGTGTGTGTTTTTAAATAAATCTTTATTGCTCAGATTATTACATTTGTTCCTCTTTTTCCCCCCATAACTCCCCTCCACCTGGTTCCCACCTCTCCCTCTGTCCTTACCTCCCCCAACATTGTCCTCATCCATACATGTATGATTTTTGTCCAGTCTCTCCCTGTACCTACCTCATCCCTTTCCCCCTGAAAATTGTCAGTCTACTCCTTTCTATGCCCCTGATTCTACTATATTCACCAGTTTATTCTGTTCATTAGATTTTTTATTCACTTGATTTTTAGATTCTCTTGTTGATGGATATGTATTTGTTGTTCATAATTTTTTATCTTTACCTTTTTCTTCTTCTTCCTCTTCTTAAAGAGTACCTTTCAGCATTTCATATAATACTGGTTTGGTGTTGAACTCCTTTAGCTTTTTCTTATCTGTGAAGCTCTTTATCTGATCATCAATTCTGAATAATAGCTTTGCTGGGTAGAGTAATCTTAGTTGTAGGTTCTTGCTATTCATCACTTTATTTCTTGCCACTCCCATCTGGCCTGCATAGTTTCTGTACAGAAATCAGCTAACAATCTTATAGGTGCTCGCTTGTAGGTAATTAACTGCTTTTCTCTTGCTGCTTTTAATATTCTCTCTTTGTCTTTTGCTCCTGGCATTTTAATTATGTTGTGTCTTGTTGTGGTCCTCCTTGGATTCCTTTTATTTGGGGTTCTGTGCACTTCCTGGACTTGTGAGTCTATTTCTTTCACTAGGTGAGGGAAGTTTTCAGTCACTGTTTCTTCAAATAGGTTTTCAGTATCTTGCTCTCTCTCTTCTTCTAGCACCCCCATAATTCTGATGGTGGTATGCTTGAAGTTGTCCCAGAGGCTCCTTACACTATCTTCACATTTTTGGATTCTATTTTCTTTTTGGTTTTCCAGTTGAGTGTTTTTTGCTTCTTTGTATTTCAAATCTTTGACTTGATTCCTGGGGTCCTCTAGTCTGCTATTAGGTCTCTGTATAATATTTTTTATTTCAATCAGTGTATGTTTAATTTCTAGTTTTTCATCTCTAGTTGGTCCTTTTTCATCTCCTCTTGTGTCTCGATAAATTTATCCATCTTTTCTAGGAAATTTTTAAAAAACCTTATAAGCGTGGGTTTGAACTCTATATCCAGTTGTTTGTTTTCCTCCATTTCTTTCGTTTGTGATCTATTCTTTGTCTCCACATTTTCGCTGCTTCTCTGAGTTGGTAAAGTAACTTTGTGTGCTTGGTGTTCTATATGGCCCAGTAGCTCTGCCTCCCTAGTTATCTGAGGTTGACTCTCTTGGTGCACCCCCTTGTGGACTGTGTGTACAGCCTTGTTTCAGTTAAGTCTTGATTGTTGTTGGTATCACTGCGGGAAATTGACCTCCAAGCCAATTGGTTGTGAGGATCAGCTGTGTCTACACAGGGAGATCTTCTGTGTTGGAGTCAGCCTTATGATACAAGACTTGCAAAATTGCAAAAGCCTCTCTGTTTAGCTTGGATGGGGTGGAGTCTCAGGGTTGAGCAGAGAGCCTTGGTTTCCCATCAGCCCTCCCCTATAAGGCCTCTGGGTGTCCCTGGGTAACTGCTATAGCTCTCTGCGCTCTTGTGCACATGTGCGCCTCCAGACCTCTGCCTTTGAAGCTCCCCCTTTTCCATGTGCTCTGGGGACCCGTATGAGTGTGGCTCCCCAGGGTCTCACCTGAAACTGGGGTTCAGTGCAGTCAGAAGTGGATTTAGCATAGTTGGGATGTTCTGTCTCCCTTCTGCTAGAGAAAGCCCGCTGCACAATCAGCAATTAGCCCTCTGTGTGAGCCCTGGTGCTCGTACCCTCCAGACCTCTGCCTTTTTGCAGCTCCCCTAAGTTTCCGTGCATTCCTCTCTTTTCACAACAGTCCAGAACCCCCCTATATGAGTATTGCCCAGAACTAGGGTTCAGTGCAGTCGGATCTGGGTTTCAGTGCAGTCAGGCATTTCAATCTCCTTCTCGCTAGAGGAAACCAGCCAGGCACTCCTCCACCCGTCCTCTCTACACATGTGTCTCTACACCTCAGCTTTTTGCAGCTTCTCTAAGTCTCCGTGGGCCCCTCTCTTTCCTTCTAGTTATAGAATTTCCACTCAGCCAACTTTCCTGTGGTTCTGGATGATGCCCGTTCTGATTTTTAGTTCTAATTTTGAAATTGTTGTGCGAGGCAGCAATTTAGGTGTTCACCTATGCCACCATTTTGGTTTCTTCAGTCAACCTAAATTTATCCCTTTCTCTTCACCAGTATTCACATCCAATTTCCAATTCCATTGTTTCACATCAAGTCCTTAAGATGTATTCAACATTTATTGAGCATCTCTTTTTGTATCAGGTACCAAGCTGAACAACTGTACATGAAAAAAATTTAGACATGGTTCCAACTCACCGGGTGCTCATAATGTGGACAAATACTAGTAGATGCTGAAAGTGCCATGATACAAGTAAACACAGGAGAGCTAAAGGAGCACATAGAGCAAACATTTAAACCAGTGTTAGGTAAAGGTTTCCTAATGATACCTGGTTTGCAGCTTAAAGTACAATTAAGGGCTATCTAAGCCCAAGAATTGGCTGGAACATACTCGATATTTTGAATATATTTGTTGATTATAAAGACACAAGTAGTGACCCCAAGGTATTTATCTTACCAGCTAATTCAACTAACTGAACACATCCAATTGCATCTTCAGTTTGTTCTCTTAAATTATAGGTCATTCTCTCTTATTTGCATAATTTATCAAATATTTTTTTTCAAATACAACAATACAAAAGCAAATGTCAATTCAATTCGACCCTATTTATAATGAGTTTTGAATTGAGCAAATATTGTTTGCAAAAGATGTTGAACACTAAGAAAAGGTGTTCAATATATAGCCAAATACATTTTAGTAAGAAGCGATGGAGTGTGTACAAGTGGAATCTTACTTGTAAGAAGCACTCTGCCTTGATGATAGTGTCCAGGAAATTGGTAAATTCTTTTTCACATTCATAATTATTCACCTTGTACCAAATACATTCTGGAGCAGAAATATTAAACATAAGCATCAGGTTGCACAGCAATAAAAACTACATAATTATCATAACTCTAAAATAACAAATAAATGACAAATATACACAAGCAATCAGTCTCACACACCTCAACATAAATCTAGATTGCAACAGCTATATAGAGGTGATAGTGAGCTGTTCTTCACTAATATAGGGGGAAAGCCTATAGTGAAAAAATTCACATATAATATAAATGTGATTAGCTTTTATGTCACATAATGATCTAAGATACTATAAATGTATGAATTTAAATTTATGAATGCCCTCATTTTTCAATTGTTTCAATTTTTAAAACCATGACTGGTTATTAATTATTTAAACCCTTTCAAAATTTAAAAATTCTTTTTGTTCTGCTTTTGCTTTATTAATATTTATTTCATGCTGAATTTACTCCTGAGTAAATTTGTTTCTTTGGTTTCATCTGGGATATCTTTTCCTTCTGTGCAACCTCTTCTTCTGGCTTAGGAACAATCTGTTCTTCTTCAGTAAGTAGCATCTCCATGTGGCAGAGAGAGCTCATGTATGAATTAATCCGCCCATGAGCTCTGTAAGTTCTGTGTAGCATCTTTGGAGCTTTGTTCACCTGGATGCGCTTAATGACTAGAGAATCTACATCTAAACCTTTAAGTTCAGCATTACTCTCTGCATTTGTAAGCATGTGCAGCAAAACTTCAGCACTCCTTTGGGGCCAATGACCCTGTGTCCAACCCCACTGTTTGGCCTGGGCACACCTAAAAATGCCACCATTATAACAATGGAATGGCACACATTGCTTCTGTAAACTGGCACCCTTCATGTACTTGGTAGCTTTTTAAATATGAATACCGTTGATGGCCTGAGCAATTTCATGAGTGTTCCAAAGTGAACTCTCAATTTGCATGATTTTGTGGGGTTTTCTGGGTCAAGTGAATAGAGAACCATTTTCAGAGGTCACCCCTGGCCGCTTTCAGGAAGAGTACAATTTTAAAATTCTTAATATTATTTTTTATATAAAACTTCAATTTATTAAGTAATCACAGTGCCAAGTATTATATAAAGTATTAAAACACTTGTTCATATAACTAACTAAATAAGTAAATTTATGAATGCCCTAAACTTCAATTAGGGTGAGTTGGATTTTATTACATATAAAACTGTAACATATCCTACGTAAAGAAAAATTCCAAATAGAGCAAGGAGTAATCAACTAAAAACCACTTTTAAACACTTGAAAAGAGTCAAGAGTTGCTTATTCAGGAAAGGAAGCATCTAGTAAACAAAATGTTATCTCTAAAGAAATTGACTTACTTGGAGGAATCAAATTATCAGGATCTACTATCACCAATATGAAAAAACACCCTTATTGCCCTTTCCTTCAATTCTATAACTGAGAAATCTAACATCTAATTTGGCTCCAATGTATACTCATAACAGAGAAGAGATACTCTAGTTGGCAAAAATGAACATTTTGGTCGCTAGAATCACTTCTAGTATAAAATAATAAGGCAGCAGTCTGTTTTATACAACAGTGTCCTCTGGATTTGGTTAGCACTGATGTGTAGGTTCTGGGGGCTTAAAGGCAAGTTTCTGCAGAGGCCTTGCATTATAATGGTCATCAAAGTGGAGATACCCAGTGGGTTTTGGTGGACACCAAGAAGTATTTCCTTAACAGCACACCTCCTTTCTTACTGCCCTTATAATTACAAAAATGTAGGCATTCGGGCTGTGAATATGATTTATATCCAAGAAATAATGATGGCATATGAAGGCTCCTCCTGTCTAGAATCTGGCACCCTTATAAAAGAAATCCATTTGTAAACTACCATGTTCCTTCCTTAATCACTTGACTTTTAAGCATCAATTTTTACCTTCTTGTAACGTTTGACTCAACCAATGATAGAGCCTCAGTAAAAGTGATTCATCTCTGACACAGTTAATATAATGAAGTAGCAGAGAGTTGTTTAACACTGCACCCATCTGAGAAGGCAACTGCAAAGACAAAGCAATCAGTCAACTTAAGTATGTAAAAAGTAGGTCAGAGCAACAAGTAAATCATCAGATAGGAAATATATAAACAAAAGATCAGCACATGGTCCAGTCACATACCTCTAAGCAATGAATGTTCTGTAAGAGTTGAGGGAAGCTTTTAAGCTGTTCTCCTGAAAATGCTCTATTTCTACTGAGATAATCAGAAAGACTCATCCCTTCTTTTCCATATTCTTTACTGTGACTACTAGAATTTAGCACTGGTATAAGTGAATGAGAATTCCATTTCTAAAGAAGAAATACAATAAAATAATATGTCAATAACTAAAAGACTACAAACTATAAATGTAAAAGCAGTTAATATAATTCAATGAAATAGAGTCTGAATATGATTTGCATAGAATCCTGGGTAATGAAAACATATTTAAATATCTATAATTTCTTCCAACATGTGAATGGTTATTGTTTGGATTTAATAAAAGATGGCCTCAAAAAATCATTTGAGGTTTTAGATACTTACTCTTTTTCTAGGACGGACAGTAGCTGGACCTATCAGCTTCAGAGGTTCTGGAGAAGGTTCCTCATTCCTTTGCCTTACAGCAACTAGAGCTATCTTCCACAGATTCTCTGGATTCTTAAAATAGATCTATAAATTTGGATGTAAAGTAAATAAGAGTAAGTACTCATAAGCTGAAACAACATAAAATCTAAAACTCTTCATTAATTGAAGGTATATTGATTATAGAATATTTTGCACTAATGCAAATCCACTTAAAAGATTTTTTTACCTATCAAGAATCTATCAAATACAACAAATGGAATCAAAGTGCCAATCCCTAAAATTACTTCCCCAAAACAGTATAATACTAGATCTTAAGCATTATGCTGCCCTGTCAGTGTGACTCAATTGGTTGGGCATCATCCTGTTCACTAAAAGGTTCCTGGTTCCATTCCTGGTCAGGGCACAAGCCCAGGTTGCAGGCTTAATCACAAGTAGGGGGAGTACAGAAAATAGCTTACCTATGTTTCTCTCTTTCCCTCTTCCCATCACTCAAATCAATAAAAACATATTTAAAAATATTTTAAATAAATTTTAAAAACAGTCCAAATATTTCAGTCCAAATCTGTAGATTAATAAAAAAATAACATATTTCAATCCGGATATGATTTATCACTCCTTAATCCCTTACCTTTTTCATAGGCAATGATACAGAAATCAAAGTGGGAACAAAGAACTTATACAGCGACAACAAAGCATGGAGATAAGGCTGCCTTCCCTGAAATAAAAGTTTTTGATTTTCAATTTTGTGGTCAATAAGAAAAAAAAGAGTAACAATAAAATAAACAGATTGTTCAATAAAAAAATAAAAATAAAAAAATAAACAGATTGTGCATATATTCAGATCCTAGTTTTACTATGCAATACCGCTATATGAAGAGATTATAGAAAATCAAGAAATGAATAACCAGGCATTTAAATCAACTATCATAAAACAACCCTCACCAACCTGTTGTCTTCTCTTTTATGAGTTATCCTTCTATTTTAGTTTTTGGTTATATTTTCTCTCTTCTTCTTTGCCCACACCTTATTAAGCTTACCAGTAATACCTGCTAGTATAGTTTACTCTCAGGGGTAGCATATTCATGACACAAAGTTTATTCACTCTTGATTTGAACAGGAAGATGGAAGATAAGAAGGGAAGCCATGAAAAGACAGCAAAGGAAATATTAATACATTATCATAATGCCTGAAAACCTGATTAGGAAATCTAAAAATTAGTATGCAGCAGCCATGTTAATAACTGAAATAAGTCTTAACAAAAACACTAATTTTACAATGATAAGAGTCATTACTGCTGGATACACGTTTGATATATCTGACTACCCAGAGCTAACATAAAATGAATTCCAAGGAAATAAACAAAATGCTTTATCAAAGTACAATTTTACTGAATCAAATATTGTATAAAATAAGGGAGGCAGAAAATGGGGCTTAGAAATATAGTATTCCTACTTTATAACAGCTTCTTGAAATTAAATTTATTTTAATAAAACCAAAATGACCCAGTTTGTCTATGCTGAATTATCTTCTGACCTCTGAGCATGTCAATTAGTATCAGAGTGTTCACTTCCCGTTTAAATGTTTGTGATAGAGCAATTATTTAGTAGTAGAGAGAACTTTAGAATTTATTGCCAACTTAACTAAACTTATCTTGGTTGTTAAAAAGTTAACATTATTTTCCAAAAAAAAGGACACTTTCAGTTAAACATGGCATATTGAACATATCTGTTTATCTCTGGGTCTTCCCAAAGCCCCATTTACTAAAAAGTAAAGGACTGAAAAAGGCTTACAGCAAAAGTTCAAAGAGAGCAAGAGAGGAGACAACAGGAAATCAGAGATCTCAACAAGATTTTGAAACCTAGAATGAACATGAACAAATAGTAAACAACTTAACAAAACAGAGAAAATGAAGCTAAAGCAACAGAAAAATGCCTTAAAAGGATTCATGCTTGAGAACCCCCAGACAAACTCAGGAATTTGTGAAACCAGATTACCTCTGAAAAGTGGAGTTGCAAGAGGGGCAAGAAATAGGACTGGCTGAAAGCCTACATGAGAAGCAATAAGACCCCAAATTCCTTCACTTTTAGGCAAACATCAGGGTTTTACTCTCTGAAGATGAAGCTGGACTGAGATATCAGGTACAATGGAGGGAAAGTGTAACCAGGACCTCTCTCTACCCCTTTCCATGGCTTACACCCCAGAATCATAGTAGCCAGGTTACTATCCCTATAATTGTTGATTTTGTGTCAATTTGGCTTGACCATGGGGTGCCCAGGTATTTGGTGAAACATTATTCTCGGTATTTCTGTAAATATATTTTGTAATATCTACTTTTAAATCAATGAGCTTTGAGTAAAGCAGACTGTCCTCCATAATGTAGGTGAGCTCATTCAATCAGAAACTTATTATATATATATAAATATATATATAAAAGCTTAAGAAACTGTTAAGATCACTTGACTGGTTATTATGATGCACAGTGACAACCAGGAGGCAGACGCTCAATGTAGGAGCTGCATCCTGGTGTTGTGAGCTCCCACAGCCAACCTTCCACAGCTGGTTAACTTCTTGTGGTCTATCCCCACCCCCTGCCAGCTGGGTGGTCAGTATGCTCCCACAGCCAACCTCCTGCAACGAGCCAACCTCCTCTGGTCCCTCCCCGCAGCCGGCCAGTCATGATTGGCCCTAATTGGGACTGGGCGAGACTGCCCTGATCGGCGCCAATCACTAGTCAGACCAAGGGACCCCAACCGTACATGAATTTGTAAACTGGGCATCTAGTCATATATATATAAAGAGGCAATATACAAATTAGCCAGGATGCTGTAAAAGTCGCGACTGGTCAGGAGGAGGCTGCACATGCAGGTGCAGCCCAGAGTAGAGAAGAAGACAGAGACAGGGGGTCTTCCCAAGGCACCACAGCCAAGGACAGGCCCAGAGAGAAAAGGGAGAAGGAAGAGTAGAAAGGACATGCTCGCAGCTACCACAGATGAGGGCAAACCCTCACTGGCAGTCCTGCCTCTGTGCATGAGCTGCAGAGGAAACACCTTTTCTGACAACTCATTGGCTTAGCACCCAGTACACCACTGGCAATGTTCTTGGTAACTTAGGTAATAAGAATCCAAGAAGGTGATGTAGGGTTTTTCCACCTCACCGCTAGAGCAAAAAATGAAGGTCTGCTGCCAGAGAGTCTAAAAAATATCATATCCTGCCCTAGCTGGTTTGGTTCAGGGGATAGAGCCTTGGCCTTCTGACCACAGGGTCCAGGTTCGATTCTGGTCAAGGGCATGTACCTAGGTTTCAGGCTCCTCCCTGGCTGGGGCCCAGGTCAGGGCTCATTCAGGAGGCAATCAATCCAAGTGTTCCTCTCACACTGATGTTTCTCTCTGTCTTTCCCTCTCTCTTCCAAGTTCCAAGTTCTCTAAAAAAAAAAAAAAAAAAAATCCTCAGGTGAGAAAAGAAAACAGGGAAAAGGAAAAGGAAAAAAAAAAGAGGAAGGAAGGGAAGAAGGGAGGGAGGGAGGGAAACAGGAAAGAGGAAAGAGGAAGAAGAAGAGGATGAGGATGAGGAGGTGAAGGAGGAGGAGGAGGTGGAGGAAGAGGAAGAAGAAAAAGAGAGAAAGAGAGAGAGAGAGAACATATCCTAAGCCCATGGTCAGCAAACTGCAGCTTGCAAGCCACATGCAGTTCTTTGGCCCCTTTAGTGTGGCTCTTCCACAAAATACCATAGTCTGGGCGAGTCTATTTTGAAGAAATGGCATTAGAAGAAGGTTAAGTTTAAAAAATGTGTCTCTCAAAAGAAATTTCAATCATTGTACTGTTGATATTTGGATCTGTGGACTAATGAGTTTGCTATCAGTAGGATATCCCCTGAGGGCTCCCAGACAGCAAGAGAAGGCAGGCTGGGCTGAGGAACTACCACCTCTATTGCAAAAATTCTGTGCACCGGGCCTCTAATCCTATCTAATGACAGAGCAATATGCAAATTGATCATACCTCTGCTACACCCAACAGTCAATCAGGAGTGAATATGCAAATAAACCCAACCAAGATGGCTGCAGCCAAAGAGAGCAGGAGGGAGGCTTGGGTTTCCCTGGCAATGGAGGAAGCCAAGCTTTCCGCCTGCCTTTGCCAGCCCAGTCCTCTACTCAAGGCTACAAAGTTTCAATTAGAGAAGATAAATAAACCCCAACAGAAATGGCTGCTGCCACTGAGCAAGCAGGAGGCTTGGCTCTGCTCCAGGCTACGAAGTTTCAATTACAGAAGATAAACAAATCCCAGATACCAGGGCCTCCACATGGGTCACCTGGGGGCATTGCTTGCCTGCAAACCACCATAGGCTCCTCAGCCAGGCCGCCTCATGCCACAAGGGCACCCCCACCCTGATCCAGGATACCCTTCAGGGCAAACCACCTGACCCTACCCCTGCACCAGGCCTCTATCCTATCTAATAAAAGAGTAATATGCAGATTAACCATCACTCCAACACACAAGATGGCTGCCCCCATGTGGTCAAAGATCCTGCCCCCATGTGGACATAAGTTGGTCGCCACAAGATGGCCAGCAGGGGAGTGCAGTTGGGAGGGACCAGGCCTGCAAGGGAGGGCAGTTGTGGGTGATAAGGCCAGCAGGGGAGGATAGTTATGGGTGACCAGGCCAACAAAGGAGGGAAGTTGGGGGTGACTGGGCCTGCAGGGAAGGGCAGTTGGGGGGGACCAGGCCTGTAGGGGAGGGCAGTTAGGGGTGACCAGGCCTGGAGGGAGGGCCATTAGGGGTGACCAGGTCCACAGAGGGCAGTTAAGGGCAAACAGGCTGGCAGGGAATCAGGCATCAATCAGGCTGGCAGGGGAGTGGTTAGGGGGTGATCAGGATGGCAGGCAGAATCGGTTAGGGGCAATCAGGAAGGCAGGCAGGAGAGCAGTTGGGAGTCAGCAGTCCTGGATTGTGACAGGGGTGTCCGACTGCCCATTTAGGCCCGATTCTACTTAGATCAGACCTAAACGGGCAGTCAGACATCCCTCAAGGGGTCCCAGATTGGAGAGGATGCAGGTTGGGCTTAAGGACAACCCCACCCTCAATCCTCAATTTCGAGCATTGGGCCTCTAGTATATAATAAAAGGCTAATATGCAAATAGCTCGAACTGCAGAACAACCAAACAGCCGCTCACTATGATGTCCACTGACCACCAGGGGGCACATGCAGAACATGGCAGCTGTTGGCAGCAGGCAGCAGAGTACAGAACATGGCGGACGTTGGTCGTGGCAAGATGGTGGAGTAGGTGAGTGGGGGAGCCAGACAAAGGCAGGGTGCTGGTCGCTTTCGTCAGGATGAGCCTCTGGCAGTTACTGGAAATTCTTTGTTCCCATGTACCGTGGTCCTGCCCAGCACTCACACCTGCTGCTGGCACTGGCTCTGCTCACAACCACTGCTGGCGCTGGCCCTAATCACTCTGTGCTGTCAGTGCATGGGAGCAGTGGTGGCAGGAGTGGGGCTACTGGCAGACAGGGGACCGAGGGCCATGTCAGGAGGGCCAGGCGGGGGCACTGAGGATGAGCCGAGACCAGCCCCTGTGCCCACTGCAGTCTTGTGGCCCACAGTTCCTTTCAAGGTGCACAAATTCATGCACTGGGCCCCCAGTATAGAATAAAAGGACCAACCTCCCTGAAGCAAGAGAGAGAATTCTCCAGCAGTTTGCCTTTGGACTCAAACTAGAACATCAGTCTTCAGCCTTCTGGCCTACTCTGCAGATTTTGAACTTGTGAGCCTCCATAATCATGTGAATCAATTCCTTATAAGAAATCATATATATATATATACACACATACACACACTAGTAGTCTGGTGCATGAAATTCATGCACAGAGGCGGGGTGTTCCTCAGCCTGGCTTGTACCCTCTCCAATCTGGGACCCCTGGAAGTATGTCTTACTGCCAGTTTACAGGGATTGGGCCTAAACGGGCGGTCAGACATTCCTCTCAAAATCTAGGACTGCTAGCTCCTAACTGCTCACCTGCCTGCCTGCCTACCTGATTGCCCCAACCATTCTGCCTGCCAGCTTGCTCACCACCAACTGCCCCCCCATGCCAGTATGCTCACCCCCAACTGCCCCTCCTGCCAGCCTGCTCACCCCTAACTGCCCCCTGCTGGCCTGCTCACCCCAAACTGCCCCCCACTGTCCTGATTACTCCCAACTAACCACCAATGATGGCCTGCTTGCCCCCAACTGGTCCCCTTGCTGGTCTGCTCACCCCAACTTCCCCCTCTGCTAGTCTGATCACCCCCAATGCCCTCCCCACTAACCTGATCACCCACAACTGCTGTCCCATCCTGCCTTGATCACCCACAACTGCCTGCCCCTCTTGGCCTCCAACCACTTCTACCTCAGCCCTCCACCATGGCTTTGTCCAGAAGAATGTCCAGAAAGTCTCTTGGAAGGTCTCCCAGTCTAATTAGAATATTACCCTTTTATTAGTATAGACAGAGGCCTGGTGCATGGGTGGGAGCTGGCTGGTGTGCCCTGAAGGATGTCCTGGACCAGGGAGGGAGTTCCCTTGGGGCTGATGGCTGTTTGCAGGCTGGCCACACCCCCCAGTAGGGACTCTTACTCCATGGGGGCATGGCCAGCCTGGGTAAGGGCCTTGGGCCATTTTCTGGATGGCCACAACAGGCTGGGGGTCCCACTGAGGTGCCTGGTCAGCCTGGGTGAGGAGCTGAGGGCTGTTTTCAGACTGGCCACACCCCCTTCAGGGTGGGGATCCCACTGGGGTGCCTGGCCAGCCTGGGTGAGGGGCTCAGGGCTTTTTTCAGGCTGGACACACCCCTTTCAGGATGGAGGTCCCACTGGGATGCCTGGCTAGTCTGGTTGAGGGGCTGAGGGCCATTTTCAGGCTGGCCATCCTCCCTTCAGGGTGGGGTCCTCAATGGGATTCCTGGCCAGCCTGGGTGAGGGGCTGATGGCTGTTTGCAGAATGGCCCAGCCCCCCAGCTGGGACCCTCAGCCCATGGGGGTATGGCCAGCCTGGGTGAGGGGCTGAGGTCTTTTTTTGAGGCTGGCCACTCCTGCTGGTAACATAGGCCCCCAGCCCTTCCTTGAGCAGCGGCCAGGGCAAGCTAGAAGCTTGGCTTCCTCCATCACCAGGGGCAACCCAAGCCTCCTGCTTGCTCTAGCTCCATGGCCACCACCATCTTTGTTGAATTAATTTGCATACTCACTCCTGATTGGCTGGTGGAAGTAGCGGAGGGATGGTTAATTTGTATGTTTCTCTTTTATTAATGTAGATACACACATATGCAGGGTGGAGCTAAAGTAGTTTTACAGTTATGAATATATGACAGTTTATTCTTATATTATTTATTAATTATTGCATTGTTTTCCTACTTCTATGGGTACAATATCTTCTCTTAGCTCTGTGAGGATATTAATGTCAATGTTTTTGTCCAAATCGCATTTCACTTCACATTAAATGTAAACTGTAAATCTACTTTTGCCCCACCCTGTATGCATATCCTATTGGTTCTGTTTCTCTGGAGAGGCCTAATACAATCCATAGGCAGGAGAGATAGGATTCCCGTCTTGGAAAAATGACACAGTCATCTAGGGGGCTCCCCCATGAGAGAAACATCAAGATCTGATAATAATCAAGTCCTGCTCACACACACAAGTCTGCAATCAACATTTTAGTGTTTTATTACAAATGAACAAACAAGGTTTACCAGGCAATAGAGAAAAGCCTCTACCATGAGAAAAACAAAACTAAAGAAAGGAATGCTAAGGAAACAAATCTGAGAATATTAAAAATAAAAATCACAGCCTTAGTCACACAAGCTCATTCCTGATAGAGGTAGAATCCCAGAAACCATCCTCACCAACCTTTAAGATGAGACTTAACTCCTCATTCCTGTTCCAAAGATGGTTCTCAACAGGCACTGGTGCTTTTTTAAAAAGTGTGTGTGTGTGTGTGTGTGTATTTTTTTTAATTGATTTTAGACAGGAAAAGAGAAATACCATCTTTGATCAGCTCCTCCTATACACCCTACACTGGGGATTAAGCCCACAACCTGGGCATGTGCCTTGACTGGAAATTGAACCATTACCTCCTGGTTTATAGGTCGACACTCAACCATTGAGCTACACTGGTTGGGTGGTCCTTGTACTTTTAAAATAACAACATGCCTGCTCCATATCGCTCCCACCATTCATGCTTGCCACCAGAAAGACTATTCCTGCATTTTGTTTCCTCTGTGGATCAGGAGTTAAGGGGTATAGGTGGGTATAGAAGGTATACAGGCCTTTATATGTAGATACCAGAAATTCAAGAAATTTACATATCTGATATATTTGTGCTCATGTGTTGATTATGGCTATTACCGTTCTGTATGTTTAGTTACATGTGAGCATGGCTATGTCTTCTAGGCTTCATATTATTTGACTTAAAACAAATTTTTAACAAAATCCAGCTAATAAAACCAATTTTATGAATGCATCCATATAAATGGGCATTGATAATGAAATAATTTAGTAATATACTGTATAGAATGCTAATGAAGTCATGCAACTAATGTTTGTGTTTAAAAATTTTAGAGAATCATGTACTAAATCATACACTTGAACATTCACTATTTCAGTTCATTCAAATCAACAATATCTTATTTATGGTAAGAATATTCTTTTTTTAATTTTTTTATTGTGTTACATGTATACATATCTTCTTATTCTGTTGAAATGTTTTGCTGTTAAGATGGAAAAAGTACATCTTCACAATTTTTATTAATGTGAAGTGAAATGCAAGTTGGACAAAAACATTGTCATTAATATCCTCTCAGAGCTAAGAGAAGATAAAAGCAAAACTGGAAACTATAAAATAAGAACAATCACTTAATTGTACTAATAGGAAATCTCACACTAGAGAAGCATGAATGTGCACATGTGTTTTTGTTTTTCTTTAAATTTGAATGCCTTCAGGTAGGTCATGCAGGTTGCAGCAGTTAGGCATAGGCACTATAACTTCCTATTGTGTTATTCTCAAAGCTTCACAGATTTCTGTTACCTGGCATGTATAGTGGAAATAACAATGCAAGAGAGCTGTAAGGGCAAGAGATAATGGTCAGGGAATATACTGAAGTTTAAGTATCCAGAAAAGAATGCTTTTTCCTATATCACATCCACACCAAAAGTAAACTGGTCACTTTATTAAAGGAGTTGTTTCTTACTACTCCCTGACACTTGTTTTCTAGCCATACCAACCCAGTTCCCTAAACAGTTTCTGCTGTTTTACATCTTTGCTCATGCCATTACTTTTCTCAGGAGTGTCCTGCTCTTTCTTTTTAGCTTCATTAAATCCTACTCATCCGTTAAAATTTCTCTCAAGCATCACCACTCCTCCTTGACCCATTTTATTTTGTTGATTTAGTTGCCTAGGCAACAAGCTCCTTGAATGTAATAACTCATTCCATTTAAAACCCCAAAGCCTATCCCAATACCTATCACAGAATACACTGGCTAGTTTGGGTTCTTTTTGGTACTCACCATTTTTGCCTGAAGATCAAGCAGTTTTCTCACACGAAATGGTTTGACTAGTAAAGGTTTAAAAAAAAGAGAAGTACTATGTATATGGTTCAGAACAAAGAATTCATGTGGCTCATATATACAGCTTCTTCTTACAACACATCAAGAATATAAGTACCCTGTTCAGTTAAGCCATTAAGCAGAGACTCTTAGATAATAGTACTAAAAAGTAATTCGCACAAAATTTTGTCATAGAACTAAGGCTAACTGTTAATTTTATAAAGGCCAATACAAATACTAATTCCACAGAGTGAATGTAATATAACTGTAATAAAAATACTTACCATTCTCTTTTTTGGTAAGTAAATATAAGAAATGGCAGACATAAGGGCACTGTTAAGAGAAAAAATCTCTTAGAAACAGAGAAATGACAATGCATCTTGAACAGGACAGCAATACATTCTTCTTAAATATAGATCTTATACTAATTAAGTAAAAAGGACATCACTAAACAATAAAGCTTCTCTTTATCATACTACACAGTAGTGATTAAAAACAAGTTTTAACTCATACCCCATCATGGCATTTAAAAATTGTTTTTGGTATATAAAAACACTGCAGGCAGTCTGAAAAAATAGAAAAATGCCTTCTACTTAACAAAAATTCATATCTTCCTTCTAAAAGCCAATATTTATTAAGATACAAAAAAAGTTTTACCCTGAATTCTCATGTTATTTCGTATTCAAAATAATCATTTTCAACTATGTTAATATTTGGTGGATATAATATCATAATTTTCTTAAATATATTTTATTGATTTTTTACAGAGAGGAAGGGAGAGAGATAGAAAGTCAGAAACATCGATGAGAGAGAGACATCGATCAGCCACCTCCTGAACGTCCCACTGTGGAGATGTGCCCGCAAGCAAGGTACATGCCCTCAACTGGAATCAAACCCGGGACCTTTCATTCCTCAAGCCGACGCTCTATCCACTGAACCAAACCGGTCTCGGCATACTATCATAATTTAATTTACCATTTAGCCCTGGGTTTGTCAAATAGCACACAATCAATAAATTTATTACTTAAATTACTGAATGACTGGTTCCCTCATACCATTTCCCTTTGAGTGTCCACTTTTTGAGGTTTTATTCTAGATGAAGGGTCAGCAAACTCCAGTGCACCTGTTTTTGTAAGTCAACTTTATTGGAATGGAGCCACACTCCATTAGAGAATTGAAAAATAAATTATTAAATGGGACAGAAGGTAACAAAAACAAACTTTTTAAAAACAAACTTACATTTTTCCAGTCATAACTTTAAAGTGTAAAGTCTAAAGTATGGCATTACATATTGCCTCTTAGCAATGGATTCAGAAAGACTCGGGACATACTTGCAAGAAGAATGAATTTAGATATAGGATCCTCTTTTTAAGGAAAGAATACATATTATGACCACGTCTGCCATATTCAACACAAAATATAACTTACAGTAAAAATAAAACAAAACTCATTATCTCACACCCCTAAAATTTAAACCATTAGAAACACTATTATATTGGGTATGAAACAGAAGCAAGTGTCACACAATCACTTGCCCTAGACACAAACAGCATAGGCACTCTGATATCTGACATTCTCCTTTAATCTCATCTAGAAAGGAAAAACTTAGATGTACCTGAGACTTTACAACTGCCTTTCTGGCAAAAACCTAACCACCTTATCTGAGTCACTCTAGAGTCAGGCTCCCACCAAATTACATGAAAATGACTTTTCTGAGGTAATGCTTTTAAACAGTTACATTCCTGATTTCTTAATCAGAGAGATATTTGCACAAATGCATTTGGTTTATGAAAATTTATTGAGCTGATCACTTATGATACAGGCAATTTTCTTTATGCGTATTGTATTCTAATAAATATTTTTCTTTTTTGTAAGTTTCTTTATTTTTTTTCTTTCTTTTTTAATCCTCACCCAAAGGATATTTTTCCATTGATTCTTAGAGAGAGTGGAAAGGAGGTGGAGAGACATAGAGAAATATCGATGTGAAAGAAACACATCAATCAGTTACCTCCTGCATGTGCCCCATGGTTAGTGATCAAGCCTGCAACCAAGGTATGTGTTGTTGACCAGAATCGAACCTATGACCCTTCAGTCCATGGGCCAATGCTCTATCCACTGAGTCAAACTGGCTAGGACAATATATTTTTTTTAATATAGAAGAAAAATATAAAAAAGTAGGCCACTTTTCCTTCCTCCAGCTGAGCAAGAAACTCTAGTCAGCATCATGAGAACTACGCAAGTATATCACAAATGATTTGACAAACATTTATGAGTAGTTCCTCCTATTCATTAATTCACTCATAGAACAAATATTTATTGAGCAGTGAATAAAACAGACAAAAAGGTCTGCTCTTATGAAGTTCACAATCTGTGTGCCATATTGTGTTACCGAATACTTGGTTTGTAAAAGGCTCAGTTCCTGCCAGGAAGAATTCAAGTCTATTGAATTATTATAAGAAAGGGGAAAGCATGCCTTATTATTTCCCCTTTGTTACAAAGTATGTGTAAACATAATTCATTCATATTGCAATTAGTTCAGTTTATGAACAAAACCAGTATGATGGCAAAAGTAAAGGAGAATCAACCATACTAATCATTATTCATCCACTCTTATATAGCACAAGACAAGTCTCTCCCAATTTCTCACACTAATAAAAGAGAAAAATGCTAACTGACTGTACCTCTGCTACACCCACAGCCAATCAGGAGTGATGTGCAGATCAACTCAGCAAAGATGGCGGATAAATATGCATAGGCAGGTGGTGCAGCTAACGCCCTATGCCACCTGCAGGACACAAGCCACAGTCCTGACTGGGCAGGTGGTGGGGGCAGCACCAGATGCTGCCTGCCTGGTTCCAAGCTGCCCTGTGATCACAGGGTGAAGAGCCCAGGTTGATCTACCCCAAGATCACCAGGCAAAGAGGCCAGGCAGAGCAGCCCTGCGATCATGGGAAGAATAGGACAGGACAGGCTGCCCTGTGATCACTGGGCTCAGAGGCCAGACTGAGCCATGAGCCAATCTGCAATCACGGAGCCAACAGGCCAGGCCAAGCAGCCCCGTGATCACAGGGCGGAGAGGCCAGGCAGAGCATCCCCGTGATCACGGGAAGAACAGGCCAGGCCAAGCCTCTGGTGGATCCGCCCTGTGATCATGAAGCAGCAGCAGGCCGACCGCACCCCACCCTATCCCACCCCCCACCCCTCCGCCTCATAGGGTGGAGAGGCCAGGTAGAGCGACCCTGTGATCATGGGGCAGAGAGGCCATCCCGGGCCACCCCGTGATCATGGAGCCAACAGGCCAGGCAGGGCCTGGCCAAGCTCTCCTACAATCCCAGGCAAAGAAGCTGCTCTGCTGACCAAGCTGAGCTAGGGACCTGTTGGGGGCGTGGTTCAGAATCCGAGGCCTCTACCTGCAGCCATGGAAGCCTCCCTCTCCCCAGAGTTAGGCGCACCAGCCCAGGTCTACCCAACGACCTGGTCCTGACTGCCATGGTAAGTTCCTGCAGGCTGAGGTTTGATCCCCATGCATTAGCAGTAGGAGACCAGTGCCTTTGTTATTGCTGTGTGTCTGGGTTTTAATTGGACAAATGCCTGGTGGTTCCAGGCACCAGCTTACCAAAATCTTTTAGGAGGAGAATTCTGTCTGGGTTTCCTCAAATTCCCTCAGCCCCTACCCACCCCTCTGTAAAGGCGCAGAACAAGTGAGGCCCCTTAAATAAAAATCAGAGGTCTCCAGCAACAGTGGGCCTTTCTCATCACAGTCATTTGGAATGGATGACATTTGAGTATAAATCTAGGCACCATAACAGAGAAACACAAGCTCAAGTCATGATCTCTGCCCTTAAAAATTTCACAATCTTATTAGAGTAATGGATGATAAAAGTGCAGTAATAACATCAGAATGTAAGGCAACAATACCGAGAAGAACAGAGGCAATTGCTAGGATGATTTTCCCATAATTAATACAAAGAGTATGTGCTATGAATTAAATAAAAAATATGTGTGGAAGTAGGTGCTTTTGAGTTTGGCATCCCTTCCTATTTTAAAGGAAGCTAAGTTCCACGTGAACTATGTACTTTGCTATGATATCTGAGGCACAGAACAAGGGAGGCCCTAAGTGTACTATGCTTTGATATTTGAGTCATTCTTTATTGTTCAATGTAATTTATTTCCGTACACCTCAGTTTTGTAATAGTTAAATTACTAGAATAATACATCTTGCTATAAAGTATTACTAGAAGATCAAATGATCAGGGGACATTTATTGTTATTTTCTATAAATGAACACAATCTTTGGTATGTTAAAGTGATAGGTATTATAGAAATATTCAGATAGAGAGACCTACAGGCTTGATTACAAGAGAGGCTTACTATCACAACCCAAATATATTGCTTAAAAAAAAGGAGAGAGCCAACTAGAAAATGAACCAAATATAAGCACTTGAAGGGAAAATGTAAATTGGATAAGCTTTGCTATTACAAGAGCAAGAAGAAAAATTTCAGATGCAAGAATGAAAACCACATTGCATCCACTCTAAGTAGCTGTTACAGAAAAAGAATGGTATACTATGAAAATACTTAATACAGATTGCAAAGACATTTGTTCAAAGATTTCCTAGAGTAGGTGATATTTCAGTTAGTTTTTTTAAATATGAAGAGGTTAGCTAGATAAGAAAAAGGTGTAGGGGTCCCAAATCGCAGAGGGTGCAAGTGGAGCTGAGGGAACACCCCCTCAGTGCACGAATTTCGTGTACCAGGCCTCTCGTAATTTATAACCATGAGCTGGACCCTATATAGGTCTGTAGTTTGAATTTACACTTGTGATAGGACCAAGAAAATGTCAAGCAAAGAATTTAAAGTGGTTCTAGCTCAGTTATACCTCCCAGACAAATCAGATATTTGATAAGGGACTTCTATCTTAAATATAGAAAGAACACTTATGACCCAATAATAAAAAGACAAGCAACTCAATTTAAAAATAGGCAAAGGGTCTGAATAGATATTTCTTCAAAGAAGATATATAAATAGCCAAAAAGGACATGAAAAGATGTTCAATGTCACTAATCATTAGAGAAATGCAAATAAAAGCCACAAGAAGATACCACTGTATACTCACTAGAATGGATATAATCAGAAAGTCAGATAAATAACTATTGGTGAAGATGTGATGAAATTGAAAACCTCATACACTTAGTGGGAAGGTAAAATGGGGTAGCCACTGTGGAAAACAGTATGGTGGTTTATCAAAATTATAAACATAAGAGATACAGTAATTCCATTCCTCGATATGTACCCTAAAGAATTGAAAGCAGGGATTTGAACATATACTTGTATGCCAATGTTCATTGCAGCATTGTTCATGTTGCCTGAAACATGAAAACAACTCAAGAACCAATCAACAGATGAGAGGATAAACAAAATGTTGCAGATACATACAATGAAACATTATTCAGCCATAAAGTTCTGACACATGCAAAACATGGATGAACCTTGAAGACATTATGGCAAGTGAA
Organism: Lasiurus borealis; assembly: GCA_004026805.1. Lineage (NCBI taxonomy): Eukaryota > Metazoa > Chordata > Mammalia > Chiroptera > Vespertilionidae > Lasiurus > Lasiurus borealis. Next base: position 117,045 of record PVJN01002349.1, read on the forward strand.
AGAAGCCAAACACGAAGAACAAATATTGTATGGTATCATTTATAAGAGATAACTAAAATAGGCAAAATCATAGAGACAGAAAGTAGATTGGAGGTTATTAGGGGGTAGGGGGGAGGATAAATAGGGAGTTACTGCTTAGAGCAATCATCAGCAAACTGCAGCTCCCAAGCCACGTGTGGCTCATGAGCCCTGGTTTGCCACTCTGTTGACTAATGAGTTTGCCGACTACTGGAATAGGGGCTTAATCACAAGGAACAACAGCAGCCAGTAATTACTGGAATTGAGAGTCTAGGTCAGTGGTCAGCAAACTCATTAGACAACAAAGCGACAAACCAGGACTTGCGAGCTGCATATGGCTCACGAGCCACAGTTTGCTGACCATTGGCTTAGAATAATGAAATAGTTATGGAAATAGTAGTGATATACAACACTGTGAATGTAACTAAAACCAATGAATTATATACTTAAGAATATTCAAAACTATCAATGGCTCTGCTGGTGTGGCTCAGTAATTGAACATCAACCTATGAACCAGGAGGTCATGGTTCAATTCCAGGTCAGAGCACATGCCTGGGTGTAGACTTGATCCCCAGTGGGGGACATGCAATGATTTTTTCCCATCAATGATGTTTTTATCTCTCTCTTCTTCTCCCTTCCTCTCTGAAATCAATAAAAATATGTTAAAAAACCAAAACTATCAATGTTATGTTATCCTAAATAATAAAAGGCTAATATGCAAATCAACGGAATGGCAGAATGACCATTTGCTATGACATGAACTGACCACCAGGGGGGCAGACGGTCAATGCAGGAGTTGCCCCATGGTGGTCAGTGTGTTTCCACAGGGGGAGCGCTGCTCAGCCAGAAGCCAAGTTCACGGCAAGAGACACTCCCACATCCGAAACAGTTGTAAGCCGTCAGTTGAACATCACCTGAGGGCTCCCAGACTGCAAGAGGGCACAGGCCAAGCTGAGGAGTGCCCCCCACCCTAAGTGCAGGAATTTCATGCACTAAGCTTCTAGTCTACAATAATAATAGCATAATATGCAAATTGACCAAATGACCAAAAGGCAGAATGACTGTCCAGATGACCTTCTGAACAACCACACTATGATACCCACTGGTGCCAGGCCAGCCAAGATGGGTGCGATGGAATTGGTTGGGGGCCTGGACTTTTCCCCATGATTGTCCTACAGACGGAAGTTCAGGCCATTGGCTGGCGAGGCAATCAATCGGGAGGCTTCATGATCGCCCCAAAGAGGGAAGCACAGGCCACCAACCAGTGGGCTGCAGTGGGTAGGCGGGGCCTCCCTCTTCAAAGGCAATCAATTGCGGGGCTCGCAGACTGTGAGAAGGCACAGGCCAGAATGAGGGATACCCTCCCCCAGTGCATGATTTTGTGCACCGGGCCTTTAGTAGAATATAACAGGTTAAAAAAATAAAGTGTTGATACATGCTACAACGTGGATAAACCTTAAAAACATTATGTGAAGTAAAATAAATCAGTCATAAAAGATTACAAATTATTCCATTTATGTGAAATTTCCAGAATAGGTAAATCTGTAATGACAAAAAATAGACTAGAAGTTGCTTAGGAATCTCTAAATAGGAAGGTGGGAGTGATAGCTATAGGTAATAGGTTTTTTTTAGGTAATGAAAATGTTTTAATATTTCCTATACTCATTGTAGTACATATCTGTGAACATACTAAGAAGTAGTCAATTGTATACTTTAAGAGGATAGATTGTATTATATGTGAATTATACCTCAATAAAGATGTTTAAGTATCATGAGAGAAAAGAAACAACAGATTACAATTAGACTTACTCAACAACAATGGAAAAGAGTCCATGGAATACTATTGTCAATGTTTTGAAAGAATTTAATGCTAGAGTCCTACACATACCAAAACCTATTTTCAAGAACAAGGGCATAGTAAAAGACATTTTCTAACAAAGACAGAAAGTTTAGCATCAAAATATTCTCATTGGAAGAATATTCTAAAGGATATACTTTTTAGAAAAAAATAAAATGATCTAGATTGAACATCTGTGATGCTAAAATATTGCTAAATATGTAGACAAATCTAAACAAATATCAACTATGAAGATAAGAATAATGTCTACTTTATATGTACTATATGGAAGAGGATGGAAAAAAATGAACTAGAACTAAAACCAGTCAATAACATATAATCTCAGAGGTCCTGATAGCACTCAAGATAATGGTTACCTTTAGACTTTAAGGAAAGATAAAAAACACGCCCTAGCTGGCTTGGCTCAGTGGATAGAGCGTCAGCCAGTGGACTAAGGGTCCCAGGTTCGATTCTGGTCAAGGGCACATGCGTGGGTTGCGGGCTTGATACCCAGTAGGGGACATGCAGGAGGCAGCAAATCAATGATTCTCTCTCATCATTGATGTTTCTCTCTCTCTTTCCCTTTCCCTTCCTCTCAGAAATCAATAAAGATATATTTTTTTAAAAAGAATTAAAAAGTTACCTCAACATCATAAAAGCCATATACGATAAACCCACAGCTAACATCATACTCAATGGGCAAAAACTAAAACCATTTCCCCTAAGAACAGGAACAAGACAGGGATGCCCACTCTCACCTCTACTGTTCAACATAGTACTGGAAGTATTAGCCATAGCCATTAGACAAGAAGAAATAAAAGGCATCCAAATTGGAAAAGAAGAAGTAAAGCTGTCCTTATTTGCAGATGACATGATACTGTACATAAAAAACCCAAAGGACTCCATTCCAAAACTAATTGACTTAATTAATGAATTCGGCAATGTAGCAGGATACAAAATTAACGCTAAGAAGTCTGTGGCATTTCTATACACTAATAGTGAAATTTCAGAAAGAGAAACCCAAAAAGCAATCCCATTTACCATCGCACCAAAAAAATTAAGATACTTAGGAATAAACCTAACTAAAGAGGTAAAAGACCTATATGCAGAAAACTACAGGACACTGAAAAAAGAGATAGAGGAAGATGTTAATAGATGGAAGATCATACCATGCTCATGGATTGGGAGAATCAACATCATTAAAATGTCCATACTACCCAAAGCAATCTACAGATTCAACGCACTACCCATTAAAATACCAACGACATATTTCACAGACCTAGAAAGAACTCTTCATAGATTCATCTGGAACAAAAAAAGACCACGAATAGCTACAGCAATTCTGAGAAAGAAGAATA
>PVJN01002350.1:0-46739 GCA_004026805.1 Lasiurus borealis
CCTGCCGGAAGCCAGAGCCACCCCCCCCCTTCAACCCTCCCCACCGGCAGGTCACTGCTGGGCCAGCGCCGGTCTCCCAGCACAGTGCGGGCGGGAGCTCCTGACTCGCGCCAGGCCCGTGGAAGGGAAAAATAAACACCCGTGCTGCCTGGCTCCGGCTCCCCCGTCACGGCTGCCAGGGAGCGCCCGGTCTTCAGATCCCGCCCCCCTTTTTTCTTTGCTTGATTAATACCACGCCAGCTCCTGCTCCCCGGCCTTCGGAGGGGCACACCTCGCTTTGAATCCCGCCGACCTCAGCCCCTCCAGGAAGGTTCGGATGTGCAGAACCGCGGCAGAGGCCGGGTCTGGCACATCCTGGCTATGAAAGGCGCCGGTGAGGCTTAGCAAAGCCCAAGAACCTTTGAAGTCGACACAAAGACGGGGGTCTCTGCAGGCGCCTCCTTTGCTCCTCGCCAGACACGAGTGGAGGGCGCTTCCGGGCCTTCAGGCGGCCCACATCTGGAGGGTCCCCGGGCGCCCCATCTGGAGCCCCCTGAAGCCAGCCAGCACGCCTCTGCTCTTTGTTTCTAGTGGGCAAGCAGCGCCAGGGGGAGAGAGAGGGAGAGGAAACTTCACCCACAAAAGGAGGGGCTGCCTTTGATGTGAAACAAAGCGTTTTCTCCGGGGCCTTCCTGCAGCCCCTTCCTCTGCTAGGAAAGCAGGAGAAAAATGAGCACCACTTTGAGAAACGGCTTTCCCGGGAGCCCCGAGTGGGCCAACACGTGGGCTGGGTCTGGACATGTTTGTGTGCATGTGTTTGTGTGTGTCTGCATGCATGCATTCATGCACACACGTGCGTGTGTACGGTGTATACGCGTGTCGAGGGTGCGGGGTGGAGAACACAGCCTCCTAAGCAGATCTCAGTTACTTGCCGCTGAGAGCCAAAGAGATGGGATTCGATTCAGTGAGTGATTATCGTGGGCCCCAGCTGGCACCAAGCACCGCAGGGCGACGAGCCGGCCTTGGCTGCCAGGAACCCGCAGGCCGTCTGTAACACGCCTGGCCGGCCGGGCTGGGTGCGGGCACGGAGCGCCCGCTGCGAGCACTGGCCAGATTGGGTGTGACAGCCGTCTGCAGGCCAGCACAGCACAAAAGCCTGCTTTCCCGTGGCCCCAGCTGAGCCGAGACTGGCTCTCCTACCCCACCTGGCTGCTCACGGCACCCCAACTCTGCCGACTATCACCCTCATTACCATCACCATCATCATCATCATCATCACCATCACCATTCCAAGCTCCCCATAAAGGGCTCCACAGACCTGCCCGATGCTGATTTCCACACCCCCACCCCTGGTTTTCCAGGGAAGCTTTTATTTCTCCCAAAATATTTGCTTGGAGGATTGTGCAATTCCCAAAAACACAAACAAACAAACAAACAAACAAAAACCACGGTTCTGAATACAAAAGAAATCACAGGCAGCTGAAAATGCACTCACCGCAGTTCTATTCATCGACTGTTAAACGACTATTAAAATCCCACCTCTTTGAAAGGCATTAATGAAAATAAGACTTTAATTTTTCTGCATATAAAACGCCCGTGCAAAACTGACAAGGATTCCCCAGGTCTGCGGAGCCCCGCCCCGTCCTCTGCTAGAAGGATTTCTGAACTGAAGCTGATTTAAGTCTCGAAATTGTCCCCGGGGTCCCCGCAGGGAAACTGCCGGTCAGGCTGGGCTCGGACCCCCCTCTGCATTTGCACTCTCTTCTCCTGGGGACACCGCTTCGTCGCCCCACCCCACGCGGCGCCATCAGAGGAAACTCCCCGGAGAAGCCCCGGTTCCGGCGGGCCCTCTTCACTTATTATTTATCAGCTCGGAGTCTCGCCATCGCTGGGATCGGGCCAGGAGGGGACTCTCCTGGACTCTGAGAACTTCACACTCACAGCTGGAGGCTCCGGCCTGTGTATCTTCTTTCTCTGCAGGGTCCAGTTGCTGTGAATCTCAGAGGTTCCGGTTTCTGACTCCAGGCTTCTCAGGGTCCTTCACCTCCCCACCTTCCTCACCCTCAAAACTGTCTTTCTTCTTCTTTTCGGGGCAAATCTGTAGGAGAGGTCTCCAGTAGAAAAGCTGATTTTCCAGAAGCCACGCGAGTCAAAGATTTGGCAGGAAAACGTCAGAAATCTCTCCTCTCCTGGTCTGGGACCAGAGGCCTGAAATCAAGGTGCCTTCAGGGTTGGTTCCTTCTCGAGGTGGGGGTGGGAGGTAGGGGTTTGGTGGGGTAGAGTGAGGGAAGGAGGCTCTGCCCCAGGCCTCTCCCTGCTGGTGGTGGTTCCAGCACTTTCTGCTGCTTGGCTTCCAGCTGCACTGCTGCAGTCTCTGCCTCCATTTTCACAGGGGCTTTCTCTCTGCATCTGTTCTCTGTATCTTCTCTTCTTTTTTCAAAAGATTTTGTTTGTTTGTTTTTGTTTTGGTAGAGAGAGGGGAAGAATAAGAGAGCGAAACATTGAATGGTTGCCTCCTGCACACCCCCTACCTGGGTTCAGAGCCCGCAACCTGGCCATGTGCCCTGACCACGAATCGAACCAGCAACCACTGGGAGCACAGGACGATGCCCAACCAACAGAGCCACACCGGCCAGGCCATGTTCTCTTCTTACAAGGTCTGGACCCACTGGATTGCAGGCCCATGCCGACTCCAGTGTGACTTCATCTTAACAAATCACCTCCACAAAGCCCCTATTTCCAAATAAGGCCACATTCTGAGGTTCTGGGTGTACATGAATTTGGGGGATGGAGGGGTGGGGACACAGGGCACTACTCAACCTAGTACAGGGAGCAAGGAGTTTAAGTAGATCCTTTTAAAAAACTCGAGTCAGGCTGAAACCGGTTTGGCTCAGTGGATAGAGCATCGGCCTGTGGACTGAAGGGTCCCAGGTTCGATTCTGATCAAGGGCATGTATCTTGGTTGCGGGCACATCCCCAGTAGGGGGCATGCAGGAGGCGGCTGATCAATGTCTCTCTCTCATCGATGTTTCTGACTATCCCTCTCCCTTCCTCTCTGTAAAAAAATCAATAAAATATATTTTAAAAATAAATAAAAAAATCAAGTCAGAAAGAGAAGCAATACCATGACCCCTCAGTCACAGAACTTGGCATTTTCAAACCATTTTTACAGCCAGTATAACCTCATAATGACCATGGAAGGAGAGTGGCCTTCCTCATCTTCCAATGAAGAAACAGCTCAGAGACGTTAGGTCATTTGCCTAAGGTCACACAGCTTCCAAGTGGAGAGCAGGGTCTAGAATCCAGGCTCCCCCTTCACCCCACCATGTCCAAGGCTTTTTCTGTCCCCCCATTTTCTTACCAGGGCAACAACAGAACGGGTAAGTTTGCAACAGAGAACAGGTGTCTTGGAAACCTGTTGGGAATTTGGGGAGAAAATGCCTGCTAAGAAAGTAAGATGGGATAAGGGGAACCCCAGAACACTGTAGCAGGGTCCTGGTAGGGTAGAGGGAGCCCATTAGTTTTCCCTTAAAAAGACAAAAAAAAATTGCCCTGGCTGGTTTTCTCAGTGGTTAGAACACCGACCCTTGGACTGAAACGTTCCGGGTTGATTCTGGTCAAGGGCACGAACCTGTACCTCAGTTGTGGGCTTGATCCCCATCTGCAGGGTGTGTGCAGGAGGCAACCAATCGGTGTGTCTCTCTCACATCCATGTTTCTCTCTCTGTCTCTCCCCCTCCCTTCCACTCTGTCTAAAAATCAAGGGGAAAAATATCCTGAGGTGAAGATCAAGAGAAGCCAGAGGTTGCTGAGTCCCCTTTCTGTTGCTCCCTCAGATAATCGCTCCTCAGTATCCTGCTGTAGGTGTCTATGCTAATTCCCTTTTTACCCACCCCACTTCCGGCCCCAGAGTGCAGCTTTAAAACCTTCAGAGGGAGGACAGGGAGGGACTGATGTGTGCCTGGATGGCTGGAGGGATGTGCTCCGCCAGCCTGCAGGGGGCGCTCTGGAGGGAGGGCTGCATCCCTTCAACACCACATGGCCCACCAGCCAGCAAGCAGCGTTTCCCTCTGAAGACAGCACAGGCATCATCCTGTCCCTTTAATAAAGGCTAATAAGTTACAGTTAGAAAACTGGCCTCTTTGCTCCCACCTGCCTTGGGTTTGCTGTAGCTGCCCCTCCTCTGCCCAGAATATTCTTCCCCAGTCAGACTCATGGGTGTTTCCTCACTTGCCTTAAGGCTCTGCACAAAAATCACCTCATCTTTGAGGCCATCTCTGACCAGCCTTCTTAAAACAACACCTCTGGCACTCCCTAGCTCCCTCCCTGCCCTCTCCTTCAACACCTGTGTCTTGTGGTTTTCACTTTTGTTCTTGGTCTAGACCAGTGGTCAGCAAACTCAGTCAACAGAGTGAAATATCAAGAGTACAATGATTGAAATTTCTTTTGAGAGCCAAAATTTTTAAACATCTTCTAACGCCATTTCTTCAAAAGAGACTCACCCAGGCCGTGGCATTTTGTGGAAGAGTCACACTCAAGGGGCCAAAGAGCCGCATGTGGCTCAGGAGCCATGGCTTGCCGACCACTGGGCTAGACCTTACGATCCACGAGAGCAGGGTTGTTTGCTGATGCTGCTCACTGTTGAGTAACCTAGTGTCTGCCATGACCCAGCACTCAACAAACAATCCTATAAAATAAAAGCCTAACATGCAAATCGACCGAATGGTGGAATGACTGGCGTAAGACTGGTCGCTATGATGTGTACTGACCACCAGAGGGCAGACACTTAATGCAGGAGCTGCCCCCTGGTGGGCAGTGCTTTCAGCCAGAAGCCGGGCTCACGGCAGTGGTGGTGGCAGCACTAAGAAGCAGTGAGCCAAATGGTAAGGAGCGAGGTTCCTGGACTGTGAGAGGTGAGAGGGCGCAGGCCCGGCTGAGGGACCCTCCCCCGTGTCAGTGCACAAATATTGTGCACCGGGCCTCTCGTTGTTAAGTAAATTGATACATACATGGAATGAGTTTACTACAGGATTCAGTGCGGCGGTGTGAGGCTCTGGATTCAGCTTCTCTAGAATTGAATCGGCGCCTCACTGTCCAGCATGAGACGACCTTGGGCAAGTTAATGTCTCTGGGCCTCCGTTTCCTCAGCTGGAAAATGGGGATAAAATAGGCCCCCCCCACTACCCCCATAGGGTTGTGAGGAGGATCAACTGAGACGCACTGCAAGCATCTGATCTACTGCCGACCCTCCCATAGATAATCGGCAATTTTGATTATTATTAGATTTGCACTGTTGTTTGGGGGAGAAGACTGTAAAGTTCTGCCAGAGACAATGAGGTGAGAGAGAAATAACCCATGTCCTCAGGGGTCTCAGCATTTTGAGGTCCCCACCAAGCTACCAGGCCCTGCCGGTGTGTGGCACAGAGTGGGCGTGCAGGGCTGGCAGGAGCGTAAAGAGGAAATGTTTCACGCCCCAGGGCCTGTGACAGAGGGTGGTTTTGTATTTGGGTGGCGGCAGATAACTGGGTAGGGAGGGTATTCTGGGGGGAGTAGGAGTCCAGATAGAGTGAGCTGCCAGCTGGTTTCCCCTAACCCTACAGGCCCTCCTTGCCACAGATGACCTCGGACATCCGGGGTCCAAATTCCAGCTCTGACGCCACTGGAACAAGTCACCTGACCCTTCTGGGTCTCAGTGTCCCCATCAGTCCATGAGGGAGGAGAGCTCCCTCTAGCTATGGTCCTTGCTGGTCTCCATGGGTCTGATCATGCCATCTCTCACCTGGAAGAATTTCAGAAGGAGACCCATCCCCCAAATTCCATCCTGACCCATAAAACAAGAGTTGATGGAGCGGCTGTTTGGAGTCCAATCCTACTGCCCACTGCCCAGCTTTAGACCTCGGTCTTGGTATGGACTGCAGTCCCATCCCTGCTCCTGCTTGCTGAGTGACCTTACAAAAATCCCTTGACTTCTCTGACTCCATTCTCTTCCCCTGTCAAATCACCATAAAACCTCTTGACCCCACAGGGAGTTGTGACAATGAAATAACATCATGCAGCACACACAGTAGAGCTGGCTCACAGGAAGAGCTCAGTATACATTCCTTCCCTTCTCATCCAGCCTGGGAGGAAGGGGAGATCAGAGAGCCTCAGTGATGATGAAGAGGAGGGCGGGGGGAGCGGGAAGAAGGCAAGGGACATCACAGGGGTGATCAGTTACTGGGTTCTTACAGCCAGCGTTGTGCAAAGTTAAATGTCTCACCCATTTCAATTTTTACCATATTACTATTCCCATTTTACAGAGGAAGAAACTGAGGCTCAGCAAGGCCACGCACGCTGCTGGAGGTCACATAGACACTACTGGATAGGGCAGGAATGCAACCCAACCTCCTTCTGTGGCTAAAGCCTTCCTCTGACTGTAATGAACGTACTGACTGCCTCTAGGGACTGAATACTCGGGCCCAGGAGGTACATACGGCAGGAGGAATAGAGCAGGAGGCTGGGCACACAAGAGGGGGGGGGGTGCGGGTGGCTGCTGCTTTTTATCGGGCTGAAGAGGGCCATGTCATCGTTGTCTGCCCTGAAGGACCGATCCTGGGCCGGGCGCTGGGACGGCTCTGAGCTGCAGCATCCTTTCTGCTCTAACAAGATTGAATGCAGTGAATCTGTACCCAGGGACCCCATCTATTAGTTGATTAAAAGCCATAGATCAGCCTGCCTGGGACCCGCCAGTGCCACATGAATAAGTGTCAGGAAACCTTTCGGCATAACCAATGTCTTTGAAATTGCCAGATGACAGCTAATAAAACTCCAGAGTCTATCTTTTTCGGCAAGCCGGCTCCACTGCCAGCCGCAAGATTTGGAATCGTCTTGGAAGCAGTTTGTATTTAAATGAACCGCGAGTGCCAGATTTCGAAGCGCCACGCCCCTGGGTTGAAAACAACCACCGCCATCAAAAATGAGCCTGTGGCCCGGCCGAACTGGCTCAGTGGTTGAGCATCGACCCATGGACCAAGAGGTCACTGGTTCGATTCCTAGTCCGGGCACGTGCCGGGTTTCTGGCTCAATCTCCAGCAAAGGGGCAGGCAAGAGGCAGCTGATAGATGTTTCTCTCTCATTGATGTTTCTATCTCTCCCTACCTCTCCCTTCCACTCTCTCTTTCTCTCTAAAAAAAAAAAAAAAAAAAATCAGTAAAATTTGTTTTAAAAAAAATGGGTTTGTCTATTATTCCAAGCTAAATGAGCAGCTCTGAACAACATGAAGGGAGATTACAGAGAGGCAGAAAGACTACTTTAAAAAGCCACACACACGGTCGCTGAAGCCCAACTGCCTAAGTTCAAATCCACTTCCTGGCTGCGTGACCTCGGGCCAGTTACATAACCTCTCTGTGCTTCAGTTTCTTTATCTATAAAATGAGAATGAAACTTTGTGACTATTTCAGGGTGGTTGTTGTCAGGATTAAACATGTGAACACACTGACCTTAGTTTGCCTGGGCTGCTATAACAAAGTACCACAGACCGAGCGGCCTATAAACAACAGGTATTTACATTTCACAGTTCCGGAGGCTGGGAAGTCCAAGATCAAGGTCCTGGCAGATTGTGTCTGAGATAAGGACCCGCTTTCTGGCTCATAGATGACCGCCGTTTCACCACAATCTCCCACGGTATAAGGTGCAGGGGAGTTTCTTGGGTGTCTTTTACAAGGACACTAATCCCATTCATGAGGCCCCTCCCTCCTGACCTAAGCACCTCCCAAAGACCTCATGTCTCACTACTATCACATTGGGGATCAGGCTGCAACTAAATTTGGAGGGGACACCAGCATTCCACTTACAGCAACAGAAAAGGACGCAGACTGACTCCCAGCCCATGTGAAGTGCACATTCATTTACTTCATCAACATTATTTGGGCGTTGTGACTCCAACTTTTCATGTCCCTCTGACCTGTACGTTCTGTTAGTGTCCTTCCATACTGACCCTGCACTTGACCTTGTGACTTCACTTGGCCGCAAGAATGCGGTGGGCACGATGGAGCTCTGGTTCTGAGCCTCGCTTTAAACAGTGGTTCTCAACCTTCCTAATGCTGCAACCCTTTAATACAGTTCTTTAGGTTGTGGTGATCCCCAATCATAAATTATTTTTGTCGCTACTTCATAACTGTCATTTGCTACTGTTATGAATCTTAATGTAAATATCTGTGTTTTCTGATGGTCTTAGGAGACCCTGCTAGCTGTTCGTGACCCACAGGTTGAGAACTGCTGCAAAGGAATCTGGTTCAATTCCATCCCCTCTTTGGGAGTCTTAGTGTGCCATGTGAAGAAGGCTGGGTTAGCCTGCTGCAGGGTGAGACTGAGGAAGAGAGCTCAGAGGAGTCCCCAGGCCATCAGGTGTGCTCTCTGTGGCCATCCTACACCAGCCAACCCCAAAACCGCTAAGAGAGCCCTGTCTGGAAGGCAGAGCTCAGACTCCCCGGCTGAGGAATGCCAGCCGAGTCCAGCTATCCCTCAGACTTGTGAGTCTTAATAAACACTTATTATTTAAGTAATTTTGAGTATGGGATGATTTGTTACGCAGCAATGCCTACCTGATACAAAACCGACTCCATGCAGAGAACTGTAAGCGTGGAGGGAACAGTGGTGAGTGAGATACTGTTCATACTTTCAGGGTTTTGCTGTCTAGTCGGGGAAACAACAGCCCTCTCCCCACTCCCGTCACATCTGGGCCTTGAAGAACCGCCTGTGAGAAGGACAAGGGGCATTCCAGCTATGGGCAAAGGCATGGCTGTGTGACCGTATTTCTTTCCTACCTATTGCCATTCTCCCACAGGGCAGGGGACCTGAGCATCCCACTGCTCAAAGTGAAGGAATGCAGAGGAAAAACAAGGATCAAATGACCTTTGTCACATCAACACAAGAGCGTGGCCCTGTGAGTGGGAAAGTGGAATTTGAGATGGCACCTGTCATCAGCTCAGCAACCTAAGACAGTAAGATTTTTCAGAGAGGTAGGGGACTTGCCTAAGACCATACAGTTTAGAGGTGGGGCAGCTTCGTCTCCCAGCAGTGTGGTACAGTGCCCCAGCTGGAATCAGAGAGAGAGGGTTCAAATCCCTCACTAGCTTTTTTTGCTTCATACTAGTTGTGTGACTTCAGGTTAAATATGACCCAGCTGCACATAGGTGACACATACCAAGAGCTGGTTAATTCGCAGCCATTTGTTATTACCGTAGTATCTGGTGTATAAGACGACTTGGAGTATAAGACAACCCCCAACTTTTGAGAAGATTTTCCTGGGTTAAAAAGTAGTCTTATATGCCAGAAAATACGATATTTATTATAATTGAAAGTAACCTGAATTAACAGAGTTAGAAATAATAGAGGGAAGAGGGGAGTAAGGGAAAGGAATGAAAATGTGTCCTCCCCTGCCCAGTAAGTGGGCTCTGGGGTCTACGTGCCTCTGGAACCTGGAGTTTCTGGAACAGAGGCCACTGCCCCCTCCTCCCGCCCCAGGAAGGATGCCAGCCACAGGAGAGTCAGCCTTCCCACCTCCAGCTGGTCTACTGGCCCCAAGAGGCGGGAGGACGCATCTTCAAGGAGAGATGCATGGCGGAACTGTTCCCCAGGACACGCAGGCTGCGCAAAGGCTGTCCCCAGTGGACTCCTTCACCATCTGAGCACCTTCTGCTGCTTCCGGGAAAGCGCTGTGTCAGACTGTGTCTCAGAAACCCTGGGTGAACACAGATGTGCCCTGGAGATGTTGAGTTCCTACTTCGTGGGCCTGTGCCTGTGCACGGCACCTTGTGCTTAGTTTAGTGCTCTCCTGTCACCGACTTGAATTTCCTCACAATTTTCCTCAAAGGACCCTGCATGCTGATTCTGCACTGGGCCCTGGAAATCACACCGACTCTCCTCCTTGGGGCCTATTCAGAGGAGATCCTCTGGGTATCCCCAGATTAGAGCTGCATCAGCAGGGACCGAAGCTGCACCCCCATTGCCCAGATAGATTTGGGTATGAAACCACTCAACAAGTACTTATGAGCGCTTGCTGGGTGCCGGGTTCAGGGCTAAGTACTGAGGGAGGTGTCATGAGTAAGACAAGATCTCTACCTTCAAGAACCTGCACACCCCCACTGCCCTCCTGAGTTCCTTTAAACCTACTCCTCTTTCCTGCCCTTGCACTTCGCCAGCTCAGAAAAGGGTGCCACCATCCTCCCAGAGTCTCCCGTTAGGAACCCAGGAGCCATCCTGATTCCAACCCGACAACCCTTTATGCAGAATAGTGGCAGGTCCTCCGAGTTTTATCTTCAGATCTCAGCCCCAATCTGTGCATCTCCCTCCAGCCTATGGCACCCCTCCTCCAGGCCACCATCCCCTCTCATGTAGGGGTTCCAAAAGCCTATTTTTTTTAATGTATATATTTTATTGATTTTTTACAGAGAGGAAGGAAGAGGGATCGAGAGCTAGAAACATCGATGAGAGAGAGACATCGAACAGCTGCCTCCTGCACACCCCCGACTGGGAATGTGCCTGCAACCGAGGTACATGCTCCTGACCAGAATCGAACCTGGGACCTTTCAGTCCACAGGCCGACGCTCTATCCACTGAGCCAAACTGGTTTCGGCCCAACATTCTCTTTAACTGCGTTTCCCACTTCCATTCTTGCCCCACCCCATTCATTCTCTCTTACCGGAGGAATTAAAATGCAAATGAGATCATATCACTCCCCGTTCAAGGCCCACCAGTTAGTCAATCGCTTCCTACTGCCGCTCGTATAAAATCTCAGCTCCTAACCTTGGACTTTGAGGCCTTGGGGGAATTTAAAGCAAGACAGGATCGGTTTTGGATGGCGCATTGTGGTGGTTGTGCAGAGGATGAATGAGGAGGGGCCAGGCAGAGGTAGTTATGTATGAACTCCAGGGACACGTCCATCCGTTTCACACAGCCCTTTGGAGGGCTCCAGAGGGTGCAAGGCGGCGAGAGGGTGACGGGAGGGTGGCGGGGTGTCGCAGACAATCCTGCCTTCAACATGCTCTAATCGGGTTCCCCTCTGGAAGCTCAGCACCCAGCTGGAAAAGACATGAGGGTTTCACCCCGCGATTTACAAGGAGGCGACGGGAACAGAGCTATCACAGTGCACCAATCCCCTTCAGATGAAGTCGTGAGCAAGAGAAGGAAGAAACCCGGACTCTATGGTGCCATATTTTCTCTCTTTAATGTCGCTTCCTTCAAAACGATCAAAGCAAAACGTGCTGTAGACAGAGGCAGTTAGTTGCATGTCTCAGTGCTGCTGTGTGGGCTTCATTTCCAAGGTTGAATTCCTTGATCTGAGAACCTTCAGAATTACTTCACAAGTTTTCTCTTTTTAAAAATTATCTTAACCCAGAGGGGGAATTCTAATTGTCTTCTGCCCTGTTATAGGAAGAAAAGAAAGTGGCGAAAGAGAAAAGGAAAAGAAAAGACAAGAAAAAGAAAAAGAAAGAGGAACAAAAGAGGGAGAGTGGGAGAATAGTCAGGGAGGAAGAGAGAGGAAGGAATCAGTAACAATAAAATAGACCAGAGACCAGTGATCCCCAAGAAATGCTTCAAAGAACTTCCTAGCTGTCCCCATGGACCGTTCATGTCCCAGGATTCCAGCAACCACACCTTCATCATCTGGACAGTAAAGATTCACTATTAAGGGAAGAAGAACATTGACATTTATTGAGCACCTACTGTACACCAGGCACTGCTCCAAACTCATCATCTCCGTTAGACCTCACCTCTTTCCTCCAGGAAGGCCTCCGAGTTTCCCCGTTTTCAGACGCACAAGCCCGGGCCTGAAAGCTTCGGTGAGGGCGCTAAGGGTGTGCGGACCCCATACTGGTCCTGATGCTGGTGTGATGCTCCAGGACCAGCACAGGGAGGGACTCCAGAGAAGCGAGGGCCGGCCCTCCCTTCGGAGCTCAGTGCCTCCTGGGCCCGGACAGGAGATTGGGGCAGTGAAACGGGAAGCGGAGGAGAGGTTCCCTGCAGCTCCACAGTTCTACATTTTGGGGTGCCCATTTGTTAGTTGTCTGTCCCTCGTGCCCTCTGGAGATACGATGCTGACGTGGGCAGTTTAGATCGCAAGAGCAAAGCCGGCCTGTCCGCACTGTGAAACAGACCCCCCACAGGAGCAAGGGAAATGCAGCTGCAGACTCGCCCTACAGGGTTCCTGGGGCTTCCGGGAGCCCAGCACACTGCGTCTCTGAGCTCCGGAGTCAGCCTGCCCCGTTTGCAACGTTACTCCGGGAAAAACTAAGGCCCAGAGGCCTGACCGCCTTCCCCGAGGTCATAGAACTGGCAATGGCGGCAGTAAGGCTTCCTTCATGCTTCCCCATACGTCTTCTCAGTCCTGAGCTTCCTCGTGCTTCTCTAAATACCGCTCGGGTGGGTTGGTTGGTTGGTTGGTTGGTTCATTCATTCATTCATTCATTCATCATTCTATACCTCTAGAAACCACCACGAAGTTTCTGTGTGGTTCTGAGGCCCCACAATTATAATAATAATAATAATAATAATAATAATAATAATAATAATAAGTAGGTTCTTCATTCATTCATTCATTCATCATTCTATACCTCTAGAAACTACCACGAAGTTTCTGTGTGGTTCTGAGGCCCCACAATAATAATAATAATAATAATAATAATAATAATAAGAAGAAGAAGAAGAAGAAGAAGAAGAAGTAGGTTTTTCATTCATTCATTCATTCATTCATCATTCTATAACTCCAAAAACCACCAGAAAGTGCTATGTGGTTCTGAGGCCCCAGAATGAAAAAAAAAAAAAATGTAGGTTTTGCCCCGGCTCAGGTGCTCCTCACAGATGGAGCTGATGGTGGTGCTTTGCGGTTTTGCAGTTCCCATCTCGGGCCTGGTTTGGAGTGTTGCTTTAAGTTTAAATTGTTTTGTTCCCGTCTCTCCGAATTTCTTCGGGAAGTACCCTCCTTAGTTTCCGGGTGCCATTTGCAGTACGAGGAGTCAGCATTAGAGCTCAGGCTCTGAATGGCACCCCCCTGAGGACATAGCATGAAACCAGTGGTCAAAGATGCCGATGCCACCCAACCCTCCCTGTGGGATTTAGACACATCAATCACGGGGCTGCCACTCACGGGATTCCCACAGTTGTTAATGACACACTTCCATTCATCTACTTCTCATAGGAACCCCGCAAGTCAGTAAATGACCCCCATTTTTTGCAGGTGAGTAAACCAAAGCTGAGAGGATCAATAGTTTGTGCAAGCCATATAGCTTATCTTTTAAACAAATTTTTTTTTCTCTAAAGAGTCAGGTAGCTTCTTATTTATGTATTTATTTATTTATTATGTTTAAGATATGTTTTATTGATTTTTTGCAGAGAAGAAGGGAAAGAGAGAGTTAGAAACATCAATGAGAGAGAAACATCAATCAGCTGCCTCCTGCATACCACCCCCTTCTGGGGGTGTGCCCAAAACGGAGGTATATGCCCTGGACCGAAATCGAACCTGGGACCCTCCAGTCTACAGGCCAATGCTCTATCCACTGAGCCACACCGGTTTTGGCCATACAGCTTATCTCAAGGAGTGGAGCCTGGTTTGGGAGATGGATTTCCATCTCAGGTCAGTCTGATTCTCACTCCCATCTGGGCCTCATTCTTCTAATCTCTGAAATGGGAGCGCAGAACTTACTTGCACAGGGCGGCTCTCCAGGGGAATTTAGATAGTTAGGGAGAAGTCCTTAGTCCACGCTTAGCCACCAGCGCCTTGGTAAATATTTGGGAGGAGGGGACGATATCTCGAGCTTAGACTGAGCACTAGGACCCCTGGGACCTGCCTTGGTCAACAGCTCTGCCCCCCTCACCAGGTATGGGTCAGAGGTCAAGGCTCAGGTGCTCACTTGTTCTTCATAAGCAAGTTCAAAATCATGTTTTTATCTTGAAGGAGGCCTTAACCAAGAGGCAGCGCCGATCGCCCTGATCTCCCTCTCTTGGCGGAGGAGACGCAGGGAGGGCTCCATAATTCATGGGGACAAAACCATTACACGGGCTGAGCCGCGAGTTCTGTCATGAGCCTTTCTCTCCGGTAATTGTGAGAGTTAATACAGTGCAGGGAAGTGCTGCACTATTTGAATTTCAAATGTGGCAGAGCTGCTGGAAACATCCTGGTGTGCAGGAGAGAGTACATCTCACTCTCTCACTGCCCCTACACCTTATCACCAGAGTGGGGGGCAAGCTGAAGGGATTACTGGATTCTCAGTCTAACTAAGGGTCTCCATCTCCTCTCCTTAGTCAGGGAGCACATGCCTGGGACCATACTTCCTGTTTCCTCACAGTGTTCAGAAGCAGACCGCTGGAAAACAGTGCTCTGGTTAACTGAGGGAGCTATGAGGTCCAGAGTGGATAATCACCTTTCAAAGAATTAGAATATGCATGAAAAAAAAAAACCGCTACTCTTTTAAAAGTCATAAAGCTGCTATTCAGAAGGCATGCTCCAAAGCATGATAGCACTGAATCTTCCCATCAGCCCCTCCCCAGAGTGGAAGTTATTATCTTTACTTCTAGTTGAGGACATCGAGGTTCGGAGAAGGTAAGTGACTTGCCCAGGGCCACACAGTTTGGCAGCAAGACAGCTGGGATCTGGGATCCTCGGGATTTGAATCAGACCTCTCCCTGCCACCCACGTCTACTGGACATTCCATTTGACAGAAGGTGATTCTTTTCTCCGGGATGAAGGATTTTTGTTGGCCCCAGTGGCCACTCTGGGGACAGACACAGAGGCCGCTGAAGTCCAGGTTGAAGCTCTGCAGAACTCAGGAAGGACCCAGGAGATGCTCTCATCTCCTCAAGGCCACCTAGGGTGTGCCTCTCAGCCCACATGGTGGGGACATGGGTAAAGAATGATCCTGGTCTTTGGGGTTCTTCGTTTACTGAGTCCATGGTCTAGCACACATTGGATTCCAGTCTTTATCTATATATATAAAAGGCTAAGTGACAGATTGTACATCTGTCTGACTGTCCAACCAACCAACCAGCTGGTACATACGATGTGCACTGGTTATTTAAAAATAAATGTTGACTCGGGCATATGTGATACACACACACACACACATATGTATACACACACACACACACACACACATCTCTCGCTGGCACCAATTGCATGCGATGCCAGAATATATCTGAAGACCAACTATTGGCACAACTTACCCCTGAAGCTGAAAGAAAGTGGATCATGGACAGAATATGTCTGAAGACCAACTTTTGATATGTAATTTTTTGCACTAGCGTAATTACCACACAAATATTTCTTACAATTAATTTCCTTTCAATGTGCACACATCCGTGCACCAGGCCACTAGTAGTTTATAAAACCCGACCAAAGATATACCCATTCCCCCTCCCAGTCTGCAGGGTGCTGTGGTGCTAGGCCTTCATATCCCCACACTGTTCTACGCCCTCAAGCCACCACAAGTAAACACGCCATTCAAGTAAAAACAGCACACTTACTAGGGAACATGGTAGCGTCAGGACAAGTTCCATGGATTACTTGTCTACCCAGCCTAAGCCCCAGCTCTAGGAAACTCAGAGCCCACACCACCTCACCTACGAGGAGCTCCCGGCCCCCCAAAAGCTCTGATTTTTCTTTATTCACACAGCACTTAGCACAGTGTTTACTATGTCTTTAATACCTTCCCGTCTGTAGAAGGCAAGAGAATAGTCCAAAGATGGGGCGAAAACCTGTGAAACTGTCCCTTTACATGGCAAAAGGGACTTTGCAGATGTGAGTAACAAGGATGTTGGGATGGGGAGGTTGTCCTGGGGTGGGACCGATGTAATTACAAGGGTTCTTAAAGGAGGGAGGCAGGAGGATCTGAAACAGAGAAAGAGATGGGATGACAGAAGCAGAGGTCAGGGAGACAGAGTTGAAGATGCAATGCTATTGGTCTTAGAGATGGAGGAAGGGGCCACAAGCCAAGGAATGCAGGTGACCTCAAGAAACTAGAACAGGCAAGGAAGCAGATGCTCCCCTCAGGCCTGCAGAAGTCAGGGTGCTCTGCTGACACTTCTTTGATGTTAGCGCCTCTGACCTCCAGAACTGTTCTTTATATTTCTGGATAATACATTTCTGTTCTTTAAAGCCACTACATTGATAACAATTCTCCAGGAGAATCGCTTTCTCAGAGCTGGGTTCCTGGGAACCTAACCCCCACCAAGGTCTTGGCTCAAACATGACCTTCTCAAGGCGCCTTTCCCAGATTGCCCTCGTAAATGGCTACTTCCTCTGCCCCAGCAACTCTCTGCCTCCTGTGCGCTTGCTTTTTCTCCATAAAACGTATCAGCATCCAACAGAATATGATTTGATTGATCGACTGCTTTTCTGTTTTCCCCACTAGGATATAAGCTCCAGGAAGGCCAGGACTTTGCTCATGACTGTAACCCTTATAAGTGCTGAGGCTACAACAATGAACAAAAGATGGATAGCAGGGATTGGATAAATAGTGGTTGAATAAAGGAATGAATAAATGAGGGAGTGGCTTATGCTCCCAGTCACACACATTTCCCTTGCTGACCCCTCTAGTTTCTGGCTTCCTGACTGCAGCTTTCTCCCAGATGGGCAGTTTGGGGCTCTCCAGCCCCTCTACTCTGCCTGCTGCGTGGTCTTCCCCAGCTTCTTCCTTCCTTTGCTCCTGAGAAGCCTAAATGAACAAGCCATGCCATTTCGTTTTCTCCGACCATCCTGACCAAATGCATCCCACTCTTCTGTGGTTTGGGCTGCTTTGGGAATCAACCCCAAGCGATGGAGAGAAGATTCTTGGACAGCAAGCAGGCCCCGGGCCCTACCCCTCATTCTCCTATCCTCTTTACTTCAGAGTCCTCTTGGGCCTGCAAGAAATCACAATGATCTCATAGGATTTACATGCTTTAAGCTTTTAATAAGTCCCTTGGCCCCTATCCTGGAACCACTACTCACTGGGAGGAAAAGAAAGGAAGGGAAGCCAGGGAAAGAAAAAAGAACCTACAGACCTCTTTATTTACCACTTCATTTCCTAAAGTTTTGGAGCTCCAGGAAGAAAAGTGAGTAGGTACTAGAATAGTTGGAAAAATAAATAATATCAAATAAGCCTTCAAAATCAATTCTTCACAGTTAGCAATACACCATGAAACAACCCCCCCCCCCAAAAAAAAAAAGTTTGGTTTCCAATTGGCACAAATGGGAATGATATCTACAATCTTCTCTACTTTTCAAACACAAATTTGGTAATAGCCCAGAAAGGAGAAAAGTGATTGGAGCTAATACTCTATTACATTTTAACAGGAACTGAATTGCTTTAAAATTTCTTGCTTAATTGGAAAAAGGATCCAAAATGGTAACATTCCCTCATTCATTCGTTCCCTCATTTTAGCTAATGTTTACTGAACACCCGCAATGCATCTCATTATGGACCCTGGAAATGCAGATAGGATGGCCCCTGACTGTCTTCAAGAGTAACAAAAGTGGTAGACTCTCAGTGTTTGTTTGTTTTGTTTTGTTTTGTTTTGTTTTAATCAATCCCAGGGGCCCCATTCCAGACCAACTGAAACCAGAACTTCTGGAGGAGAAATCAGAATTTTGCAGTTTTTACAAAAATATTTAAAAATTTTTTCAGCCCTGGCCAGTTTGGGTCAATGGATAGAGCATTGGCCTGCAAACTGAAGGATCTCAAGTTCGATTTCTGATCAAAGGCACGTAACCGAGGGTGCAGGTTTGATCTTCAGCCCCAGTGTGGAAGGCAACTAACGGATATGTCTCTTTTTTCCCCCAGATTTAAAAAAATTCTTTATTGATTAAAGTATTCCATATACCTCCTTTTCCCCCATTGTCCTCTCCCTGGCCATCCCCACTCCCCAGCACATGCCCTCATCCCTCTAATGTCTCTTTCATGTCAATGTTTCTCTGTCCCTCTCCCCCTCCCTCCCTCCTTTCCGCTCTCTCTGAATAGCAATGGAAAAATATCCTTGGATGAGAATTAACAAAATACTAAAACTTTTTTTTTTCAATTACAGTTGACAGAGGTAACGTGGATGGACCTAGAAGGTATTGTGCTAAGTGAAATAAGTCAGGCAGAAAATTTTGCATTCTAAGTAAATACAGCAGGTGAGTCTCAAGCGTGGATGGACCTTAACTTCAAGATGGAGAGCCAGTGACACCCAAATTCTTCACCCACCCCGTTCCCCCCGCAGGAGCAGAGACTGGTTCCGGCTCCCCCTCAGCATCCTGCTCAGGAGCCAGCAGAAGCTGGAAGGCAGATTAGCTGGTCGGGAGACATCAGACTGAATCCTCACCTCAACACAGCCTACCTGTGTGATTTGGACAAGCCCCTTCCACTTTGCAGCCTCATTTTCATCTCTGTGAAACAGGAAAAACACTATACACATGCAAAGGCGACTGTGAGAATTTACATGAGATCACACTGGCATGCCCCTGGCTCAGGGTCCAGCTCGGTGTAAGCATTCACTCAAAGCAGCCGCCCACTTTGCTGTTTTCATACTGCTGGGGCCTTGGCCCTCCCACTCACTTCCACTCCATCTTTTCCACCTTCTCCTTCCTTTCCCACTCTCCCTTCTTTCCTCCTTCCATCATCCCGGGACTTACAGCTTCCCGGCACTGTGCTAGCAGCTGGGAAGTTCAAGTATGGTCATGACAGACATGGTTCCCGCTTTGGTGGAGCACATGTTCTCATGGGGAAGGGTTTATAAAAACATGTCAACAAACAAACAAAACAACCAAGGCTTGGTTAACGTCAGTGAATGAAAGAAAGGAGGCACCGAGCTAGAGAATGAGGGAGGACCCTAGCTAGAAAGCATGGCAAGGCAGGCCTTTTTGAAGTGCCAGCTGTTGAACGGAGGCTGGGAGGATAAGAAGGGTTTGAAGACTAAACCTTCCATTCATGGAGGAATGCTCGGGAAAGCGGGTATGAGCTTGAGGTGTTTGTGGAAAGAGCTCAGCGTGGACCAATGCAGGAAGCAGAGATGTGAACCCTGTGGAGGGGGGTGGGGGGGAACGCTGAGGTCATATGGCAGACTTAGGAGCTGGATGATGGGCAGAACAGTTACCAGGATGGGTGCTGACCACAGTGCTGAAGCAGGAGGCCTGGAAACCCCAAACCTGCCAGGTGTTACCCCTTTGCTGCTGGACTATGAGAAGCCAGGGGGGCGGGGAGGAGGGAGTGGAAGGGCTCCCAGGTAATGAGCCAGGCAAGACTCCGAATAACTGGCGGTGTGACCTCACCAATGAATACCAGCTAAATATCAGGTCACGGATAAATCACGTGAAGGCATTTAGATTTTAATCTCAGGACAACGGGGAGCCACTGATGGGCAGAGCCACAGGGAATAATGCCAGCAGGGTGACATTTTAAGAAGCCCGCTCTGGTTTCTGTGTGCAGATGAATGGCAGGGGCCAGAGTCGGGGGAGGTCTCTTTGCTGGACCAGGAGAGATGGGGATAGGGGGGTCAGGAAGGGGCAGTGGAGGAGGAGAGGTGGAGCCAGTTGGTGGTCTCAGCCCCGCCCATATGGTACCCACAGTGCAGTGGAGCCCACCCCACCAATGAGCTTCCGGCATCCACAGGACTCACAGAGGGAATGTGTAGCCTGACCATCCCGGACAGACAAAGGTGAGATTTCTGACCTGCAGATGCCTCCCCAGAGTAAGAGGCCCGAGTTGAGAAATGAGAGGCTAATTGGCCTGAATGTCTCCCTCCACATCCCGCACATCCCCGGGGCTAAAGTTCAGACCCGGTGCCTGCCGGCCGGAGCCAGCCAACCAGCCAGCCTTATTACTACGCCAGGCATGTCTGGCTAAGGCGAAATCCTGGGAGAAGAAAAAGCGCAGCCAGTCGAAGGGCTGCTATCTCTGAGTTACAGCGCCTCTGAAGCTGCGCAATTATTAGCACTTTGTGTGTGCGGGTGACTGAGTGTCTTTGTGTCCAAACAACAAACAAACCATTTGTTCTTCAAGGGACAGGTGTGAGCCATACTTCCACAGCCGCTGACAGCCGCGAGCAGAAAACACGACGGGTGACGCCTTATGTGTGCAAAACACAGCTCCATTTGCTAACTGCCTGATACCGGCGCGAGCGGGAGTGCTTTCCCCAGCTAAGCATGTTCACCAAGAAACGTCGGAGAGAAATGCGGTGTGGAGGCTTGGCGTTCCGAGTTATTTCACCTGGAGCAACCGCCTCAGAGGTGGCAGCCTTCTGATATTACAATTTATTTCTCCATCAAGATAAGCCCTACAAAGGATCTGGTGCTCGCGTGTCACTGTGCTTCCTCTTTGGGGGGTGCTAAATTGAACCGGCTCCAGGAACTCAAGGAGGGAGTCGGGAGGATGATAGCAGATTATTGGTTAAAAGGAGAAAGAGAGAAGTTCCCAGAGGACCGTGCCTTTTATTGGCTGGAAGACGTGTTTCCCCGAAAGCACGGATATTTGCATTTCCCCAGGACAAAGCATTAGGCACATAAAGAACATTCTAATGCGTCTCCCGGCTGCAGCTGGGAAAGGAGGGCTCCATTGGAGTCTGCAGGCACAGCGTGGAGTTAAACACCACACCCTGCGCAGTGGATATAAGACATTTTTTTTTTTTCAATCTTAGTTAGGTGGCCTGGAAAGGCACAGATTGACCATTCTCCGTCCTCAGGAGACGGGCTTCTAAACAGTCCCCTCCACACCTGCCAGTGCATAAAAAGGGGGTGGCATGGGAGACTGATCAACCCCCCTTCATGTTCCCAGAAAATGATCACATCGGTGTTCACAGTGACTGTCACCCAGAACAGCATCAGGGACATGAGAGTGACTCAGTGCCGTGGAGCCTGGCTGTGTCACCTTTGAGCTGAGCCAGGCCCACCTCATGTCTCTGGGTCACCTCTGAATGCTCTCCCCTCCCCGCCCCCCATTAGAAACATGCTCAGGAGAGACCAGCTGGGACCAGAGGAAACAGGTAAAACGCAACCAGTCCCTCCCGGTGGTTGTGACTGGGCAACTCCAATCAAGGTCAAGGCTGTTTGGGTTAGGACAAGGGTGAGAGCAAGAAAAGGCAAACAAGCCCCACACCCACTCTGGTAGGTTGAAGGGTATCCCCAAAAAGATATGTCCACATCCTAACTTCCAGAACCCGTGACTGTGAGCTTATTTTGGAAAAGACTTTTCGCAGAGGTAATTAAGTTAAAGATCTTGAGGTGAGGAACCATCCTGGATTGTCTAGGTGGGCCCTGAATGCAGTGACAAGCGTCCCTGTAAGGGGAAAGCAGAGGGAGATCAGAGACAGACAGAAGAGGAGAGGTAACGTGTCCCTGATTCTGTTCTGGGTGACAGTCACTGGAGGAATGTTGCCCCGAGTGAAGGAATGCCGACAGCCCCCAGAAGCTGGACAAGAGAAATAATTCTCCCAGGGAGCCTCAAATGAGTATTTTTCTGCCGGCACCTTGACTTTGAACTTCCGGCCTCCAGAATTGTGAGAGAACAAATTTCTGCTGTTTGAAGCCACCCAGTTTGTGCCAATGTGTCCCAGCAGCCACAGGAACCAAATGCACATAATGTGAGGACATGACCCAAAGGCGCTGAGCACCAGCGAGAGCCCAAGCTTTCCCAAGAAGGATCTATGGACCCCAGGCGCCCAGGGATGGCTTTCCACCTTCAAGGTCAGACACAGAGTTGTGGGACTGGGCACCCCTGCGGGTCTCAAGGGGAGGTGTCCACAGCTCTCATCAGATTCTCAAATGAACCAGGACCCCAAAAGTACCAAACTCCACGGGTTTCCCTGAAGGCCGAGAGCTTCTCATTCATTCACTCACTTGTTCTAGCAATCACGCCACAAAGATGTATAAAGTACCTACTATGCGCCGGGTGCCAGTTGTGTGCTAAATGAGCAGTTAGATATTCCACCACGCGCTGGGAAACTATGGACAGAGACAGGTGGGTTAGCCTGGATTTTCTGCCCACCAGGTCCAAATTCCCTGAGGCCTTGACTAATTGGTGCACCTGGAACAGTGTGGCAGACAAGCTAAGCCTCCTGGAAGCTCAGAGTCAGTCATAGCCATGTGAAGCCCTCACACCCTTAGAACATTCCAGAAATTCCAATATGGCAACCATATTGCTGACTACCTGTCTCACCTAGAAGAGTCCACAAATCTTTGTTTACACCGTGTGACCACATTTGTGGTGTAGAAAACGCACTCCCAACGTGTTCCTGGAGGACAAGGTGGCCACTAGGGAGAGTGCCCGTCACACTCAAGAGCCAACTTGCCACCTCCTCGGTGCCCTGTCCTGGGCAGATTTTATCTTCCCTTTCAGGTTCCCAGTGGCCTGCATTCCAACCAGATGTGGTTCCTGGACATTGATTGATACTATCTGTCTCCTGGTCTGTTTTACCCAAGTGAATGAAGCACCTGAGACCGACTGAAGCTGGTATATAACTACCCCAGCTGCCCACCCTGCAGGTAGCGTAAGTCTGAGATACGTGATCTACGCTGCCAGTTCCCCTAGTGCAGTGGTTCTCAACCTTCCTAAGGCTGCGACTCTTGCATACAGTTCCTCATGTGGTGGTGACCCCCAACCATGACATTTTGCTACTGTTATGCATCATGATGTAAATATCTGCATTTTCCGATGGTCTTAGGCAACCCCTGTGAAAGGGTCATTCGACCCCTAAAGGGGTCGCGACCCACAGGTTGAGAACCACTGCCCTAGTGCAAATAAGCTCCCGGCGCCCACCGGGGTAGCTGGCTGGCTAACACGCCCCTTATTGGTGGTCTTCTCTCCTTGACTCACATTTCCACTCCTCTAGCTTCACCTCCCATAAAACCTCTCGCACTCAAATCCTTGCCTGGTATCTCCTTCTGGGGGAACCTAATACGTGGTTAGGTTAGAAACCTACCCCAGGCATCATAAGCCAGAGGGACTCACA
Source organism: Lasiurus borealis (assembly GCA_004026805.1). Classification (NCBI taxonomy): domain Eukaryota; kingdom Metazoa; phylum Chordata; class Mammalia; order Chiroptera; family Vespertilionidae; genus Lasiurus; species Lasiurus borealis. The sequence goes on from PVJN01002350.1 coordinate 22,914, forward strand.
GTAGACACTCAGGAAACAGGACTTCCGGTTCATGGGGGCGGCTCCCATCCCGGTTCTTCTGTCTGTTCCCACTGAGCTCTGCAAAGCCTCCTGGCTGCCCACGTCCAGCTCGTCTATTCTCTCAACAGCTGTCCGGCAATTACAATTCCTAATTAAACCCCATCTTTATGATTTGTTAAATCCATTAGCGCCACTTCAATCTCTTCCATTGCTCTTCTCGGCTCGAATGTGTTAACCCTGCTCTGCGGTGAAGAGGAGGCAGGCAGATGGGTGTGCCTGTTAAAGAGTGGGCCGAGATCAGGAGGCTTTTCACACCATGCTCTCCTTAAGAGCGATCACCCGGAGCTGGGGTCTCAGTTGAAGATGGACTAGGACCTCCAAGAGAGCTTACTAGAAGTGTATATGCTGGGCCATCCTGGAGAGATTCTGATACAGAAAATTGCACGGAGCTCGGGATTTGCATTTTAGTAACTTTCCCAGGAGATTCTGATGCTGGGGACCCCCCAGTCAATACCTGGAGAAACACAGTCCAGTGCCTGGAGCAGAGTGAGCGCCATCCATCCATCCATCCATCCATCCCCATTTCTTACTGGACGCCTCCTCTTTGCAGCCACGAAACTGGCACTGGGACTTCCATAGTATTTGAGAATAGGGTTTTACCTACCACTTTCAGCACATTGAGGACCAGCTTTAAACACACAGTAGGTTCTCAATGAAGAAGGAAAGCCAGGGTTTTCTTGGGATAAAAGACAGGAGCTGAGGGATCTGCCCCCTTGAGGACTCAGTAGTTTTATGGTGACTCAGAGTCATTACAAAAATGTACCAGAGGATCTTTTACACAAAATCTGCTTATACCCGCTTCCTTCATACTTTATTCTTCTATCACAAACATAAACAAATGGCTCTTTTTTTCTCTCCCATCCCCCATCAGTTTCCTCAAGGCACAGAGACCTTTGACCTCTAGGGCTTTCCACCCTTGGTACCATGTGGCTACACAAGGGAGGGAGAAGCAGGTGAGGGGAGGTCATACCATCTCCTTGCCTGGTTAATGGCACCTGACATACATACTTGTTGCCAAGGAAAAACAGATCACACTTGGCACTTCTGTGGGTCGACATTTTAAAGCACCTACTATGTGCAGAGGTGATTGAGCCAAGCCTGTTTATGGAACAGAATGAGCCTTTATCCTTTGTGCATTGCCACCCACTGGTCAGCGATGAACAAGAACAGAAATCAAACCAAGTGAGTAGTTTTTTCAGCACAGAATCATAACGCCCCCAAGTCTGACAGGTATCACGTTCCACTCCTCCAGGACACGTAGACCCTGATTCAGTGATTGGCAATATTTGGAGGGAGCATGAGCATGTACGTCTCCCCATTTTTATGGTGAGAGTTTCTGGGAATGGAGAACCAGGAAGCCCTTTCATTTACACTGAGTGGCCAGATTATCATGATCTCTGAACACATAATCATCTGGCCACTCAGTGTATATCCTATATAATAAAAGGCTAATATGCAAATTGTCCCCTTGACCAAGAGTTCGACAAGGAGGCAGGCCGGCCAACTGCCCATGTCCCCTCCCCTTGGCCAGGCTGGCCGGACCCCACCCATGCACGAATTCATGCACCACCTCCCCACACACACACACCACATACTAAATGGCCAGATTATTATGCGTTCAGAGATCATAATACAATACGCAATGTTGTCTTCCAACAATCACTGTAATAAGTCTTGACTTAGAAGAGTTCGTTCTAATAATAAAACGTCGTTCAACATTAGGAAAATAATAAAATTCAATCACATCGATTGATCTAAGGAGATAAACAAATGATTCTCTCTGGAGATGACAACAGGTGTTTCATAATCTGCTTTAAGACTTGAAAAACTAAGAGTACAGAGCATTTTTCTTACTGTTATGAGGAATGTCTCTCCAACTAATAATCGATAACATATTTAATGGTGAGACATTTGAGATATTCCCACTAAATTCAGGCACAAGGAAAAGTGGCCCCTCACCATTACTTAGCATTGTTCTGGAAGCTGTGGCCAATACATTGGGGAAAGGATGGAAGGGTGAATGGGAAGGTAGAAGGAAGACAAATATTAGAAACAAGAGGTCAAGTCGTGATTATATGCATGTGTGGGGACTGCCAACCTAGAAAGCAAAAAGTGTGAGCAAACGGGGATTCTCACACACTCATCTTTAGAGTAGAAATTACATAGACTTTTCAAGTATATAATATTGAAATAACAAACAAAAAAAAAAGCAAAAGCCCCTTTCATACCTTTTAGCTCAGTAATTGCACATCTAGAAATTTGTCTCCAGGAAATAATCTGAGGGGCATGAGCAAATGTTATGTTCAAGGATGTTTATTTATAAAACCGCAAAAGGAGAAACAGCCTAAGTGTCCATCTGAAGGGGACTGGGTAAATAAATTCTGATTTCCCCAGGTGGCGGGTGGAATATAAAACAGTACTTCCAAATTGCATTTTAGGTGAGCAATACTTACTGCAAGAAAGAGGGCATGCTATTCTCGTAAAAAAGGAAGGAACAATAACAAACTCAATGCTTAGTATAATCTGCTTTTGGAAATCATAGGTATGAGCATCGAGAACAGACGAGAGAGATTCCCTCACAAACATAAAAACTAGTACCTTGGTGTTTTTGTTTACCTTTTTCTTCTGGCTTATTAGTAAGTCATTAGAAAACAAACACACTGTTTAAAAATGTAGTTGGGCTGGAACCGGTTTGGCTCAGTGGATAGAGCATATCGGCCTGCGGACTGAAAGGTCCCAGGTTCGATTCCGGTCAAGGGCATGTACCTTGTTTGTGGGCACATCTCCAGTGTGGGGCGTGCAGGAGGCAGCTGATCGATGTTTCTCTCTCATGGATGTTTCTGACTTTCTATCCCTCTCCCTTCCTCTCTATAAAAAAATGAATAAAATATATTAAAAAAATTTTTTTTTAAATGTAGTTGGCACAGTGTTTACAGTTTACTATCTGCCATGCGTGGTGAAGACACACCTGCATCTCAGGCCACATCTGCAATGGGTACCCGGTGCCAGGCATGGCAAAGCCTCTCCACGGGCCAGCAACAGGCTGACAGCTTGTCCTGCTTTATGGCTGACTCAGACTGTGATTATCTGTGAAATAAAACCAGATCTATGCAGTCATAAACCAGACTGCCTTGTGCACTGAGCCCTGGAGAAAACTTAACCCAACAGCCAAATGTCTCATACACTCCACAGTGTAAACCCACCGTTTCCGTGGCACTGACCTTGCGATTCAGTCCCAGCAAGGGAGGACAAATGCCAGGGCTTCCGAGAGCCCAGCCCGCAGGGTGAGGAACCGTTGGGCCCAGGGGAGCGGATGAGACAGCTCTGACTCACGGCACACAGTTCCCTGCCTCCCGGTGAATAGGGAAGAGCAGGCAGAATCAAAATGTAACGATTGGTGTGGGCTGAGACGTGAAGTCGACCAGTTGTCCAGATGGACAGCCAGGCAAGTTTCATCTGGAGCCCAGAGGGCTGGGACCAGAGGCTCTGAAGCTGAAGGGAGGACAGGGGAGGGTGCAGCCAAAGGTCAGCTGGGTGGCTGGTCCCACCCCCTCCCACAGCCTGGCCCTGGCTGACTCAACTCAGAAGCAGAGCAGAGAAGGAGGCTGTGATGTCTGCCTGCTGGCATTAAGAGAAGACCAGCACGTTCTGAGCTTTAAACTGGAGAAGTGACCCCAGGCCTCCCCCACCTCACCTCTGGCGACAAGTCCTCCTTTCAGGATGGTCCTCACCCCTCCCTCTCGTCCCCCTGAGCCTCCTTTCCCTTCTGCCCTGCACGCTTGGACTGGAGGCCCGGTGAAGCAATATGGCGGCTACATGACGCTGAAGAGTCTCATTGCATCTCTCATCCGTTTCCTCATCTAGGTAAGAGGCAGCACCAACCTCTGAGGGTTGCCGTGAGCATTCAATGGTAGGAGAGTTGGTGGTTTATCCCAGCCCCTGGCACCTTGTGAGTGTTTCTTGATTTAGACTTTATTCTGTAACCTGATGCTGCCTCTTCTCTGTGTGATACTTGACTTGCATTCTTCCAAAAGCGGACCCCAAGGCAGGGATTTGGGAAGCACCATAAGGAGGTAGAGAGAAAACCCAAGGATACTTTAATGAGAGGGTTACACTATGAGCCACTGGGGGTCAGTCTTGGTAGAGACCCTCTGAGAGGCTGGGGAACACACCCCATGAGGATGCCAGGTGTTTATCCACTAATTCCCATCCTTTCCCAATGGAGGGTCGCTCCTGGGGTGTTGGCTACTAATACATCCAGCCTGCCTGGGTGTAAGCTGAGCATGCCCAGTGGGGAGGGCACGCAGGGGTGGTGGCACATGGGAGGAGTACTGGCACTGTTGGTAAAGGGTTTATGAGCAAATCAGGACTTGACCTCTTGTTTCTAAGTCTGAGTCAGCCATAAATCCAGGCCTGTGGACACCTGGATGTCGATTATGCTAAAATCTTTGAGCCATTTCAGGGCTTCGTCAGGTAAACTGGTTTTCTTTATTTCATTCGTGTATTTGTTCATTTCTTCCACCCTTCAGCCATTCACCACACATCTATTGAGCCCTACTGACTACTACGTGCTAGATGCTACGTGGGACGCTGCAAGAGTCACCGAGGAAGGAGCTGGGATTTTTTTTTCTCAATCAACAACCGTGTATTTGTCATAGTTCTGGAGGGCGGACATTCCAAGATCAAGGCTCCCTTCCCGGTTCCTAAGTGGCTGTATTCTCCCTGTGTGGTTACCTGGTGGGAAAAGCAAGCGAGCTCTCTTGGGCCTCTTTTATAAAGGGCACTAATCCTATTCACGAGGGCTCCACTCTCACGAACCAACTGACTCCCAGTATCATCACATTGGGTTACAACATAGGAAATGTGAAGGGACACAAGTATCCAGTCTAGAGCAGCATGTTTAAGAGCCTGACCTAGGGAAAGGCTAGGCGGGGAGAAAAATATTTCCCCAGGCTCTAGCTGGGAGGTGAAGGGCAGAGAAGAGGAGGGCATTGCAGGCCAAGGGACTGGCATGTGTAAAGACCAGGAGGAAGGAAGTCCCTGTGGAGCTGGATTTGGGACATGAGCTAGACAAGGAGGGCAGGTGGGTAAGGCTGTGCCAGGACCTCACCCCTCATGGGGAGTTCTGGGACATGTTGGGCACATGATGAACATGGAATCCATTTTGGAGGTCAGAGCTTGACTTGAATCTCATAGCGACTGAGCGCCATCACTGGTTTCTAAAGAGAGAAGTGGTAGGCATTTTAGGAAGATGGAGATGGTGGGCTGAATAATGGCCCCAGCAAGGATGCCCACTCCTAATCCCTTGAACCTCTGAGGACGTTACAGTACATGGCAAAGGGGACTTTGTGGATGTGATCAGATTCGGTAACTTGCAATGGGAAGAAGCCTCCACTGGACTACCCAGGGGCCTTTATGAGAAGGATGCAGGAGGGTCAGAGGTCAGAGAAGGGAAGGCAATGGGAGTGAGGCAGCCACAGCCGAGGAATGCTGGCAGCCTCAAAAGCTGGAAGAGGCGAGGGACAGATTCTCCCTGGAAGGGAGAAGGCCCCAGGACTGTGGACACCTCGGCTCCGACCCCGTGGACTCATTCTGGACGCTGACCTCCGCAGTTGTAAGAAAACAGATCTGTGCTGCTTTTGATCCACGAAGTCCGTGGCAATCTGTTGAAGCAGCGAAAACTAACACACCAAATGGATGAGACAGAGGGACGAGCAGGAGAGCGAGGGCAGGTCACAGGGGTCGTGACGGAGAAGGAGGCCACGATGCAGCCAGAAATGGATGGATTAGAAAGGTGTGACAAGGACAGAACCCAGGGCTTGGTTGAGATGGCAGGGGGAGGGGACAGCGTTTGGCTCAGGTGACTGGTTTGAGTGCCTGAGCAGAGAGTGGTGAAGGGCGAAGGCCGAGTTCTGCCTGGGGGAGACCCGAGTTCCAGGCCCCGTTACCCTCTGGGGTCAAGGCGGGGCTGACCCTTTCTCTTCATAAAGGTTGGCCTTCTTCACAGTCTGGCCTCAGCAAGGATCCTGACTGCCACTGAGCTCATCCAGAAACCAGACCTGGTCAAGATGTGCAAGAGACCGAAGCTCCGGGGTGGGGGTGGGTTTTGGGGTGAGGGGCCTGCAGGGAACTAAGCCTAGGTGTTGCCTGGTGGCCAGGGAGGAGGGGGAGACATTGGAGGTGGTGGGCAGGAAGCCAGGCCAGCAGCGCCCGCCACTGATCGCTGGGCGTCCACACCAGGCCTCCAGCTGGAAGCGGTCCACGCGTGAATGCACTGACTGTCTGTCGGGGATGCAGAGGCAGGTGCCCGGCGGATTCTGCACTGACTCACCGCCTGCCCACAGCCGCCACGGCAGGCCCAGCGCCACCCCCACCTCCCACCTCCCCATCCATCCACCTCCAGTCGGCCCAGACACAATGGGGCCAGCAGGCCACTGCTTGGCCCCGGTGGTGTCCTTAATCAGTCCAAACTGCTCCGAGAAGAGGGACGTGGCACCGCTGCGAGGTGCTGACGCCGCACGATTGGAGAGGAGAGTAAATAAAAAGGAAACACCCGAGAGGAGCGCCGGAAAGACGATGCCAGCATTTCTGCAACTAGGCCAGAGCTCCGCGGCTCCCCGCCGTGGGCTAGGAGGAAGCCCGCCTTGGAAATGCAGACGTTTCCGGCCTCCTGGGAAGAGAGCCTCGGGAGGCGGCATCCGGTGTGCAGGGAGGCTGTGATGGACGGTCAGACCTAAGTGGGCAGGCGGAGGGCCCCCACCCTTCTCCAGACCTTGAGGATGACAGCCTCCCAGGAAGACAAGGCAGGGGGAGGGTGAATGGCACCTGAGCATCACCGGGAGCCTGGCCCTGTGCTCGCTGCCGAGGACGCAGGCTCCATGGAGCTGCTGGATGCTCTCAAGGGGCTCCCGGGCCTCTGGGGGCGCAGCCAGGGAGATAAAGGAGCCCTGGGGTGGCTGATAACAATCTAGACGGCAGAAGGTGGGCATTGCGAGCGCCACATGGGAGAGGGGCTGTTCCGCCTGGCGGGTCAGAAAGTCTGTCGAATAGGCAGGCGATCCTTTCTGTTTAATTCATGTAACTGTCCCATAACGTGAAGTTAACCATTTAAACGGGGTGTCTAGTACATTCAGAATGTTTTACAGCCACACATCCATGGAGTCCCCCAACATTTTCTGACCCTGGAAGGCAGTTTTAGACTTATTCATGCACCCCGTTGCGCGCCCCCCCCCCCATCCTTCTATCTGCCAGCAGCCACCCATCTGCTCCCTGTCTCTGTGGGTTTACCTTTCCTGGATCTTTCCTATAAATAGGATCATACAGCAGGTGACCTTTGGCATCAGGCTCGTTTCACTTAGCACGATGCTTCCGAGGGTCTGCCATGTGGTCACCGGTATCAGCCCTTCGTTTCTTCCCTGGGCTGAGAAATACAGGAGGTGGTTTTGAGCTGATCTTGAAAAATGAGTAGGTGTGTGCAAGCCAGGGAGACAAAGAGGAAGGGCACGCCTGGCGGAGGAGGGGACAGGGACAGCTCGGAGGCAGGAGGCAGAGGTCCCCTGGGGGACCTGGGAGGATGGAGGGGTGAGGAGCAGTGAAAGAGGAGGCTAAGGGGACTTTGCGTTTGGGTGATGGGAGTCATGAAAGGCGAACCAGGGGGTGACATGGCCAGACCTGCACTTCCGAAAAGATGCTCTGGCTGCCGTGGGGACTCCCGAGGGGGCTAGGGGACCAGTTAGATGGCTACTGCGAGGTGATGGGGCTGTGGGGACGTAAGGAGGGACCGGCTGCAGGTGTGTTAGGCAGACAACCCTAACAGGCTTGGCCTGTGAATGGGGGAGGGGGGTGGTGACAGGCAGGCAGGGGTCTCAGGTGAGTTCTGGGGGGAGAAGCCTTTAGGGTTGGAAATCAGGCCATCTGCTGTAGCTGAGTCAACTTTTAGGGTTCTGAGGTCATCCAGGTGGGTGCCCCAGCAGCGATGGGCTGGCCCGTCGGTCTGGGCCAGGGGAGGTATTTGGGGTGAAGGTAAAGGTTTCCGAACCTTGCTCCATTCATTCCTTGCAGCAGTCTGTATGGCAGGGCGGTGTGCCCCCATTCTACAGACAGGAAAACGGAGGCCACGCCACATCCCCAAGGCCACAGAGCTAAGAAGCAGCGGAGCTGGGGTTTGAGCCTATCGGGGGCTGATTCTGAAGCCTCTGAGTTTTCCAGCAAAAGCCAAGCTGCCTTTTTTATTGTTTCCCTGCAGCTCCCACTGCTCCCCTCCGATCCTGACCCCCCTCAGCACTGGATAGAGCATCAACCTGGGGACTGAAAGGTCCCAGGTTCGATTCTGGTCAAGGGCATGTACATTGGTTTCGGGCACATCCCCAGTAGGGGGCATGCAGGAGGCAGCTTATTGATGTCTCTCTCATCGATGTTTCTGGCTTTCTATCCCTTTCCCTTCCTCTCTGTGAAAAATCAATAAAATATATATTAAAAAAAAAAAAGAAGAAGGAACACGGGCCTGAGTGTGGCCCAGAGCAACAGTGCTGCCATCTTGATGTTCAGCTCTGATGGGCGGGGTGGGGGGTCGGGGGAGGGGTGGACAAAGGAGAGGGAGGGAGGACACCGTTTTCTATGTAAACACTTAAAACTCCCCAGGATGCACCGCTGAACCCAAATTAGCCCCCCAGCCCGGTGAGGCCGAAGCAGCCTCAGATGAGGTAACTAGGTAACTAGGGAGACGTCCCTGGGTGGAGAGTCAGAAAACGGCATGTGTCTTTCTGCCACTCCAGGGCCCGCTCTGGCCTCTCCAGGTAATGCCATTAGCTGAGCCTGCCCGTGTCACGTGACCCAGCTTACGATGCCACGGTGGGGAGTTAACAGTTTCCCAAGCAAATGTGGGGCTTTGGGGAGCTTCTTAGCTGGCAAGAATCAGCCAGGCCCCGAGGCAAACAAAATCCAGGGGAGCATAAAACTATCCCCTTTCCCCCAAAAAATAAATAATTTAGGAATGTGATTAGGTGCCGTTCAAAGCAAGAGAGGCGATGGAGGAACCATTATCTTAATGAAGCAAAACCAGCATCTTCTTAGAATGTTGTTTAAAATGAATCCAGCCGAAACTGGTTTGGCTCAGTGGAGAGAGCGTCAGCCTGTGGACTGATCAGGTCCCAGGTTGGATTCCGCTCAAGGGCAGGTATCCTGGTTGCGGGCACATCCTCTGTAGGGGGCGTGCAGGAGGCGGCTGATCGATGTCTCTCTCATCGAGGTTTCTAACTCTCAATCCCTCTCCCTTCCTCTCTGTAAAAAAAAAAAAAATCAATAAAATGTATTTAAAAATAAAAAATAAAATGAATCCAGCTTGCCGTCTCACAGCCAAACAGCCCAGGCTGCAGAGGGCCGGGCGTGGCTCTCAGGGGGTCACTGAACTTGCATCTGAGGACTTCAAAGGGATGCAGCCGCCCTTTTAACCAGCAGACCTGGCGTTTGGCGGGCTCATTAGGCATCGGTGGCTACAGATCCAAACCTCTGTGCAATGTCCCCCCACGGCTCTCCGAGCCAGCTCCCCTCCGGCCCTGCCCCCACCCCTCCCCTATTGCTGCCAGGAGCCTCGTTCTCCCTACACAACCGCCCCAGACAGTGTTCTATCCCAGCTGCTCGCAGGAAATAGCGCCCTGCTTTCTGCTTTCCCTGGGCTCCCCCGGTGGCTGGAGAGCAGGTGACTGTCAAGCTTTCCAGGTTCCAGTCCCTTTTCCTGGCAGGGAGATGGCATGTGCTGCAGCTGGGACACGGGTGGGGAAGCATGTGGAGATCCGGGATCCAGCACACGGGAGTGTGTTCACGGCGACAATTACTTCTGGAGTCTCCGGGAAGGTGTATTTCGTGACACAAGAAAAATGAGAAGGCAATATTCCCCATTTATTAAAATATGATTTTCTTATTATGCCTGGAGAGGCTAAATTGGTTCTTTTTGCCTACACAACCTCCAGTGTCCCCTCCCCCCAGTAAAAACTCCTCACAGTTATGTGGGAGGTGGGGAGCAGGCCTGTCCCCTGCCATTGCCCCCTGATTCCAGGCGGGGCACGTGACAAGAATTGCCAATCAGTGTATTCTGTTTCTTTGGGCAGAGTGATGGAGTCAGGGATGGGCAGGGGACGTAAGGCAGGTGAAGCGTCCATTATATTGAAACCATTAAGGAAGAAACAGCCTTGTCCCATTGGCAGCGGCTGTCTGTAAGGGTCCAGTAAGCCTGGGGCTGCTGGGAGCCACCCAGCGAGAAACGAAGGCAAACAACGAAGACACGAGAAGAGAGAACGACTAAAACCCGAAGATAGCATGTGTGCTCCTGGATCGAGCTGTACCTGAAGTCCATTTTGGCTGAATGACTCCGTTTTGTGGTCCAGTTTGAGCTGGGCTTCTGCCCAGAGGGCCCTGATTCCTATAACCTATGACAAGCGCTTTGCTCAAAGGAGGTGGAGGAAGTTCTCTCTGCATTCAGCCTGTTAGCAAACCTCGCTGGACCCATCTTTAAAAATCTATCTTAGCAGAAACCGGTTTGGCTCAGTGGATAGAGCGTTGGCTGTGGACTGAAGGGTCCCAGGTTCTATTCCGGTCAAGGGCATGTACCTTTGTTGCGGGCACATCCCCAGTGGGGGGCATGCAAGAGGCAGCTGATCGATGTCTCTGTCTCATTGATGTTTCTGACTTTCTATCCCTCTCCCTTCCTCTCTGTAAAAAATCAATAAAGTATAAATATATATATATATATATATATAAAAGACTTGCTTCTGGAGCACTTTCTGCTACCTGACCTTACATAGGTTTTCCATCTGCGGACTGCCTGTGCCCCCACTGGAGTGCAGGTTCCATCAAGGCAGAGATGGCCCCTCTGCTAGAGCCCAGGGCCCGGAACAGAGCCTGGCATAGCACAGACGCTCAGTGGATATTGCCTGAGAGCCTGAGCCGGTGTGAACACATGTGTGCTGTATGGCCTTGGGCAATTAGCAGCCTCTTTGGTCATCCATTTTCCCACTGGCCGAGCTCTATGGTTTTCAAAATACGGTTCGCCTTCAGGCTGAGTGGGGGGCACGCCGAGACCCTTCCCTGCTTCCGAAGAGCCGCTCAGCTTTCTCCTTTATATATTGGGGTTCCGTAAAGGAACCAAACATGCCGCTGCCACGCGCTGGCTGAGACAACCTGGATGATTTCCGTGCTGAACTGCCAAGTCAACCCCGCACTCTTTACATTTCTTCTTAGCAGAAGAGCTCCTATGGGCATTTTCTCTGCCTTATACATTCTGGGCGAGTCTTAGCGGAATCTCCTTTTCTTGAATAAGAAGCATGAAGGTGACTGTCTTTTGGCACCGATTTATTAGCCCGTCAGCATCTGCTGAGTCCTCTGCCCCGGAAGGTCCCGGCACAGAGGTCCTTGCGCTTTGGGTGTTTACAGAAAACCCCTTCCGTCCTCCTCCGTTGGCAACAAACCCCTCCTTTTTCGTTTCTGACATGGAGTTTAGAGAAACTGGCACATCTCTCTAAAACGGCGGGGCCGTGAAGTTGGAATAGGGAGAGAAAATCGATCCACGTATGAGGCTAATTAAAAAGCATCTCAGGAGGCTGTGCTTCTTGCCTATTCTTGCACCTTCTCCCGGAGACAGAAGTTTCCTCCACAGACTCAGCATCTTGAGAAATGCGCACAGAAAAAGGAAAAAAAAAAAGGCTCCGAGTAAACCTCAGGCAATAACCTTAGTGGATGGCCCCCCAGGAACGGGGCTCTGAGACCTGACCTTCCCCTTTAGAACAGCCTAGAAAGTCGGCGGAAGACAAGAAAAACTGGGAACCAAGGCTCACAGCATCTGAACAGCTCCTGGCGCCAGCAGCCTCCTGGGAAAATACCTGCGTTTAGGGGCAGGAGAAGTGGATGGCAGGAGACAGAAGAAAGGGGTGGGGGAGGGAAGTGACTTCTACCTCCTTCACACCAATGCCCGGGCGGTCCTTTCCATCACAAGGATAAAGAGATGCTTCTGAAGGCACGCGAACTTGCCTGGCTCCCACGATGGAGACAGTGATGGAGCCACGACTCCAACCAGGGACCAAGGTCAAGGTTCTCTCAAGCACAGGGCACTGCCTCCCCGGAGCCCCGGTAGCCTGTCAGGGACGCCAGGGACACAGAGGGCTTAGGAGGGAGGGCGTGGTCATCTGTCAAGTGCAACAGAATGGTCAAGAAGGAAGGACATCACCCGAAAGCCCACCATGGGATTAGCCAAGTGGGGTCCCTGCAAGAGCCATTTCAGTGAAGTGCTGGGGACCCTTGTCTTGGGTTTGATCCTCATGCGGGGAAACGCTTCAGGGTGATCTCTGCAACGTGCAAATCTGAACACGACTCCCCTCTGAAAACCTTCATGGGCTCCCCTTTGCGCATGCTGTTCCCTCTGCCAGGACGCCCTTGCCCAACTCCTTACCTAACGCCGGTCCCTTGGTTAATACTCTTATTCCTGTAGCTGTGCAGAGAAAGGCATTCTCTGAGGCCTCGAGTCGGGGAGAGCAAGTCTTAGTGGAAACAATGGTGAGGGTGACAGTGAAAATAACATTTATGGAGCACCTCCTCTGTGACAGACTCTGGTCTACGTAGTCTTTGTGCAGAACTCATTCAATCCTCATAACCATCCCGTGTCATCAGGTTTCGTTATTTCACGGGTGAGAAACCAAGGCACAGAGAGGGTTTAAGGAGCTGAGGGTAACAGGATAGAGAGTGGTGGAGTGTCGATGGGGGTGTGTGTTATGAACTGAATGTGTGTCTACCCTCAAAATGCCCATGTTGAGGCCCTAATCCTAATGTACTTGTATTTGGAGATAGAGTGTTTAAGGAGGTAATAACAGTTAAGTGATCATAAGGATGGGGCCCTGATCTGATAGGATTAGTGACCTTATAAGAACAGGTGAGCAGAAACCGGTTTGGCTCAGTGGATAAGCATTGGCCTGGGGACTGAAAGGTCCCAGGTTCGATTCCGGTCAAGGGCATGTACCTTGGTTGCGGGCACGTCCCCAGTAGGGGGCGTGCAGGAGGCGGCTGATCGATGTCTCTCTCTCATCAATGTTTCTGGCTTTCTATCCCTTTCCCTTCCTCTCTGTGAAAAATCAATAAAATATAGTAAAAAAAAAAAATAAAAGAACAGGTGAGGGAGAGGGAGAGGGAGAGGGAGAGGGAGAGGGAGAGAGAGAGAGAGAGAGAGAACACTTCCTATCCATCTGTTTGAGCTATCTGCAAGTCAGGAAGATAGCTCTTACCTGAAACCAAATAAACGGAAACCTTGATCTTGGACTTGTATCCTCTTGAATTGTGAGAAAATAGATTTCTGTTGCTTAAGCCACCTAATTTTGTTATGGCGTTCCAAGCTGAATAATCTAGGGAGCAAGGAAAATAGGGTGCTCCAGGCAGTTCTCTTAGAGGAGCTACTAGTGGCGTTTTGGATGAGACCTGAGTAAGATGGTCTCAGGAATATTAGGGAAAGCACAATCAGGCAGAGGAAAGAGCAAGCGCAAAGGTCCTGCGCCAGGAATCAGCCCTGCATACTGCGGACACAGGAGTACAGTGAGCATAAGAAGACGAGTACCAGGAGGGCCTGGGGAGGCAGGCAGAGGCCAGGCCGTGGAGGGCCTCTTAGGCCGCAAAAAAAGGAATCTGGGTTTTATTCTAAGTGTCCCACTGGCTTCCAAGGAGACCACGCAGGCCGGTGCCTGGCGGAGTGAAACGGGAGAGGGCAAGGTCAGAGGAAAACATCTCCCTCCCTGGCAGCCTGCTGCACACAGCCGCGCAGGCCGCGCTCCCCTCCACTCCTCGGGGCCGTTCACCTGGGCTCTGCTGTGAATGTGGGCTCCAGGGCCGTGCAATCCGGCGACCCCGCTCACCCTGCCCTCACATTTGTCTGTGAGGACAGGCGTTCTCCAAGCGCTTTTGTTTTTAATTAAATCCCAGTGACCTGCTCCCTGTAATGGCATTAAATTATCAGGCCATCTGCTACCTGGGAACAGAGGGGAGGGAGGCAGCCGAGATGGGGGGAGGGAAGCAGCCGAGAGAGGTGGTAGGCACTTCCTCCTGGAGGCCTTCTCCTTCTGCAAGTCCAACGCCTGCCACCCAATTAGATAGGGGGGCAGATTTATCCCCAGTTCCTGTCTGCGGACGCCCGCCAGTGAGTGAGAGCTGGGAGACAGGAACCTGGCTCCCATGGCTCAGCTGTCCCTCAGAAAGGGGTGTCCCTGAGCCCTGGCTGGGAATCTGCAAACCCGCTGTCTACCTTCACGCCGGGGCGGGGGGGCGGATCCCCTGTATGGATTGGAGGCTAGACGAGGTGGCCGGCTCTTCAGTGGCCACCAGACCGCTGCCCGGCACCAGGCCGCAGTCAGTGCTGGGTGCATGAGAGGTTCAAGTCTCATTTTTTTCTTTTTTATTATATTTTATTAATTGTTTACAGAGAGGAAAAGAGAGGGATAGAGAGAAACATTTATGAGAGAGAAACATCGATCAGCTGCCTCTTGCATACCTCCTAGTGGGGATGTGCCCGCAACCAAGGTACCTGCCCTTGACCGGAATAGAACCCGGGACCTTTCAGTCCGCAGGCCGATGCTCTATCCACTGAGCCAGACCGGCCAGGGCTCAAGTCTCATTTTAAAGAGAACAGAGTGCACAGTCGGGGACATGGCCCTTGAGATGACTCTTGCAGGAGAGACAAATGCAACAAATCCCTCAAATATTTGACTCTGAAAGACCCCGAGTCCTAAGGTGACCCAGTCTCTCAGCACTCTGCCTCCAGGGGGCTCTCGCTTTGCCAAGGGAGCAGGACCGGACACCAAGTATCAGAATGGGGCCCGATGCCAAGGATTAAAAAGACGTAAATCCTTCTGTCTTGGAGGCACGGGGATGACGCTCCCACAGCAGGGGACATTTGAAATGCCGATGAAGGACTCTTTCAACAAATACTCAAGGGGGGTGGGAGAAGTAGAATAAATCGCCCCCTAGAGATGCCCAGGTCCTGGAACCTGTATGTTACCTTACAGGGGGAAAGGCACTCTGCAGAGGTAATGACATTAAGGGTCTTGAGATGGGGAGATCATCCTGGATTAGCTGGGTGAGTGCAATGTAATCCTAAGAGTCCTTGTAAGAGGAAGGCAGGAGGGTCAGGGCCAGAGAAAGGGATGTGATGATGGCAGTGGTGGGGGTTGAGAGTGGGGATGGTGAGGGGGGTGATGGTGGGGTGGTGGGACAGGGTAGAGAGAGAAGAAAAAGGTTGGGTGAGGCATTGGAGGGTGGCAGTCCAGCTAGGGCCAGAATATGATTCCTTCTCATGTCCCTTATCCTTTAATTGAGGCCATAAAAATCCTTGGAGTGAGGGCAAATCCTACGAGAAAGGAATGGGGGTGAGTTTGCATTCTGATGTCGGGGGAGGTATGTGCAAACGGGAAGCAAGTGTGGACACTTGAAACAACCCTGGGGAAGTCACTGGACTCTCACAGGCAATAGGACTGAGGAGGAGGAGGAGCCCTGAGTGGACAAATGGATTCTGGGAAAGATTTTAAAGCAGGTGTAGTGCTTAAAACACACACACACACACACACACACACACACACACACACACACAATTTTGAGAACTACTGCTCCAAATCAACCCCACTGACATCTAGCAGAATATCTGAGCCGTGGAGAAGGTCAGAGACTGGGCCAAGGTCATGGATTCTTCCATGGAGTCTTCTAAGGAACGGCGAGTAGGACGCACACACCTGCCAGTCTCCAACCGGCCAACTCCCGGCCTGGCTGCCCAGTTTCTAGGTTACACGTGCTCGCTGCTCAGACTGTCCCCAGCCCCGCCATCTGTGGAGTACCTCTCAGGTGGTGGAGGAGGAGTGTCCGACATTGAGAAAAGACCCGGTGGCTGAGGCGGGGACAGGATGTGGGGCTGGAATAACTTCCAATAGCCAGGCACTGGCTTCCTCCGTCCCGGCCATCTCCTAAAGGGTAGTTTGAGGGGGAGCTGAGGAATTTTCTAGAATGGTCCCTACTGGTGAGGTTGTGGGTCGTTCCACGGATATAAAGGAAAACTGGGTTTTGAAGAGCTGTGAGACATAGCTGTAGGCCTTGGAGGTACACAGGAATTTTTTTTTTAAAATATATTTTATTGATTTCTCACAGAGAGGAAGGGAGAGAGATAGAAAGTTAGAAACATCGATCAGCCGCTCCTGCACGCCCCCTACTGGGGATGTGCCCGCAACCAATGTACATGCCCTTGACCGGAATCGAACCTGAGACCTTTCAGTCCACAGGCCGACGACACTCTATCCACTGAGCCAAACCGGTTTTGGCACACACAGGAATTTAACCCTAGCTTTGCAGATCAGACCAGAAGGGGCCTGGGACTCAGCTTGGCAGGGGATAACAGTGGGAGCCAGGAGCCACGTCTCAGCCCCTGAGGAACAGTTGTTAAGTAAAAGTAGGTGCCATTAGTGGTACACGAGCTCTGGATGGCACTGAGAAAGCTTTCCACATCGTATCCCTATGAGCCACCTAAGGAGAGGCATTTCCATTTTATTCTATTTTTAAAAATATATTTTTTAATTGATTTCAGAGAGGAAAGGAGAGAGCAAGAGGGATAGAAACATTAGTGATGAGAGAGCATCATTGATCGGCTGCCTCCTGCACACCCCACACTGGCGACCAAGCCTGCAACTAGGGCATGTGCCCCGATTGGGAATCGAACTGTAACTTCCTGGTTCATAGGTTGATGCTCAACCACTGAGCCATGCCAGCCGGACGGCATCTCCATTGTAAAGCTAAAGACACTGAGGCTCAGAGAGGTTAAACAAGTTGTCTAAGGTCGCAGACTGGCTGGAATGGTGGCACCTGTGAATGGGACCTTATTTGGGGGAAAAAAAAAGAGTCTTTGCCCATGTAATTAAGGATCTTGAGATGAGATCTTTCTGGATTATCTAGTTGGGCACAAAATCCAATGACCGGTGTCCTTAGAAGTTCCAGAGGATAAGCTAGAAGAGGAGGAGGCCGTGTGAAAACAGAGGCAGAGATGGGAGTCACGTGGCCACCAGCCAAGGATCGCCGGCCCCACCAGAAGCTAGAAGAGCAGGGAAGGGTTGCTCCCTAGAGCCTACAGCCGAGTTGTTGGATGTCTAACGCCTGGAATCATGAGAGAATCATGCCGATCGTTTTAAGGCACCGAGCTCGGAGTCTGTTGTAGCAGCCTTAGGTCACTCATGCAGGTCACAAGGGTGGCAGAGGCTGTGCATTTAACTCTGAAGGACCCATGCTGGGATGAATGAGTGAGGGACGGAGGAAACCTCATTATAGCCGAATATCAGCATTGTTTCAGAGACAGGGTGGGGAAGAGGGAGATGCAGGCAGGAAAAATAAATTGCCAGGGCATCAAATCTGACACTTGACTTTGCCTGTGCGCTCATCGTCAGGGTGCCCGTGCTCATTAGAAAGCAGAGCAGAGGACAGCAGGCCTTGCATCGAGAGGCCACGGGGTGAAGAGAAGACAGAAACACCTGCCCCAGCCTGGTGACCAAAGGCTCAGCCGTCCAAAGGTGAGTGGGTCCCACCCGGAAAGGGAGCATGAACAAGGCAGGGAGGAGACAGGTTTCTGGAACGTACGCCTAACTAGGCATCAAAACGCACCATGTATTCTTCCAAGGTCAGGGCCTCGGGCTTTCATCTGCTTTCTTGCTGCCTCCTCCCCTGCCGTGTCCTTCCCCGGGCCTCAGGGGTGGGCACAGTCCCTGTAGGATAGAGACAGGGCCAGCCAGATGGAGTCCCAGAGGCTCCGCCCAGGTGCTCCCCAGAAGAAAGAAAGGGGGTGTTCAGTGCCTCCTCATCTACGTGTCGGAAGGAATGGGAGGGGAGAGGGCGGGACTTGCTCCCTAGGTACCTCGCCCCTGTCCTCTGATCCTGGGCTTCGTTAGGACGCACGGCCCCAAGCGTTTCTCCAGACTGCGCTCACCTCCTGCGGCTCCTGGCCACAGACCCCTCCCACCGGCCCCTGGGCCCTCCTGAATTATTTCAGACCCTCATTCCCGGCTGGCTGTGACACGGAGTAAAATGCAGTCATGTGTTTTTCTCTCACATTCCACAGTCTTCTGACATCAAAACAGATTTCAGAGTCCATCTGTCAAGGTCTGAACCCTAGCACCTCTCGGCTGGCCTCTGAAGGACGGATGAGAGGCAGCTTGGCAAGATGCAAAGGATCTTGAACTTGGGGGGTCATACACAGGGTGGAGTTCAATTCCTAGTTCCACAGTTTACCGATGGCACGGCCGTCAGGTACATGTTCTAACCTCTGAGTCTCCATTTGTGTGCTCGTCCAATGAACAGTCACCGAGCCCAGGCGCCGCAGTGAGCACGGTTCCTCGCAGCTGGAGGAGGCAGCCACACACACACAAACAAGAAAACGTAAGTGCTGCTCAGAGAACTACAGTGAGCCGTGTCAGAGACAGTGGCTGGGTCGCAGTTTTAGGTGGAGTGGCCTTGGAAAGCTCCTTAGAGGAGCCGGCATGGACAATAAGGCCCGAGAGACAAGCAGCAGCCAGCCACGCAAAAATTAAAGAGAAGCAACATTCAAAGAAGGGGGAACAGCAGGTGCAAAGGCCTAGAGCAGCGGTTCTCAACCTGTGGGTCGCGACCCCTTTGGGGGTTGAACGACACTTTCACAGGGGTCGCCTAAGACCATCGGAAAACACGGGTATTTACATTATAATTCATCACAATAGCAAAATTACAGTTATGAAGTATGGTTGGGGGTCACCACCACATGAGGAACTGTATTAAAGGGGTCGCGGCATTAGAAAGGTTGAGAACCACTGGCCTAGAGGCTGAGCCATCCATGGAAATTCAGATAGAAGCCAGTAGCTTGAGGATAGTGTGTGTGTGTGTATGTGGAGGGGGCAGGGGTAAGATGGTAACAGATGACACAGGAGAAAGGCAGGGACCAGGACATGTAGGGGAGCTAACCGGGGGTGCAATGATGACCAAGCGAGGTGCAGGAACAACTACTGGAACTTGCAGTTACATTTCTTGTTGAACCTAAACATATCTAAAGAAAATCAACTTCACTTACTTCCCTATAGCTCTGCTGCTGGGACAGATACTTCTAAACGAACACGCATGCAAGGAGAGGGCACGCTCAAAGTGTTTTGGTGGCGGCACCTAATACACACGTTTGGACATGGCTCACGTAGGGCTTTGTGGGAGAGCGGCCGGTGGGGCCGCGGGCCTAGGAAGAGCTTTGCCGGTTGGTGGATGCTGTGGAAGCATCATTCCCTGCAGAATGGAGCTAACATCCTCGGCCAGACGACCCGCACAGCCGAGATGCAACCCCCACCGATACAATAAACTTGTCACGTGGTTTTCATTGCTTCCAGAAATGCCATCAGTATAGCCTAAAAGGTATGAGAACGACTAACCCGTTACCAAACCATCGCCATTACTCAAAATCAGGAATAACAAGCACCATTCGTGCTCGTTAGAGTTTAAAAATTCCCCCGGCCTCTGAAAATCACATTGCCCGCTCTCATCGCCTCTTATCAACACACCCTCCCTCCACGTTTACCACGGGTTTCCTTTGCGAGGCGCACAGTCTTTCTTCTTGCAGGTCCCTGTCACCAGGGAAAGAAAAAAACCTGTTTCGGCGATGTACCTTGCGTACTATGAAGGCTCTGAGAAGGTCTGCATTGGTGTTTTCTTTAACCCAGTGGCTTGCGATCTGACCGCGCGCTAGCATCACCTGGAGAACTTGACAAATACGTGTTCGGGTCCTGTCCCTCAAGAGGGACCCGGGAGCGTAGCCCAGACAGTCGCTATCCATGCTCCCCGTGCGACTGCCACGTGCAGCGACCGAGCTCAGAGGCTGCCAAGCGCCATACTGAACGTGCAGAGTTAGCAGAGTGTCTGGCATCCATTAGGAGCTCAATAAATGACGACCTAGGTGAGGGCACTAGATCCACGCAGTTCTCCGGAGGTCGGTATTCATGTCTACGCAAAAGAAACGCGAGAGCCAGGCAGGCGAACGTCTGGCCCAGGGAGGCCTGGATCTTCTTCTTTGTCCACGCCAGCTCCCCCTCCTCCACCAGGAAGCAGCCCCCAGCTCCCTGGCGCTCTCGCCACAGCCGCCCCGTGCAAGAGAACTGTCTGCTCTCCCAACAGGGAGCCGCTAGCCACACGTCGCTGTTGACCACATGACATGGGGCCCGAACAGCCCAGGAACGGACACGTTACGCTATATTTCGTTTCAGTTCATTTAAACGCCATTAACCTAAGTGGAGAGTGGCTGTTGTACTGGGGAGCACAGCTCCAGTCATTTCACCCATCCCCCAGGCTTCTTTTCCACCTGCACCTGGAGGGACCCCAAAATCCGTCTCCAGCTCGCTACGTCCAAACGTCTGATTGACATCTCTCATTATCAGAAGCACCTTTAATTCAGCCCGTCTAAGAATGGAGCCCGGGGCATGCTTCCTCGAACCCCATTCTTCACTCCAGTGTTAAGAAACCGCACCTTGCCAAAACCGGTTTGGTTTGGTGCTCTATTGTCCCTCTTTAGCTTCTTGGTCATTTGTTTACACAAGAGGCCCTGTACTTTCACGTTGCAATGGAGACTGCACATTATGTAGACAGTTCTGGCTGGGGTCATTGGTCTCAACACCTACGGGTGGGTCTTCCTCACAGCAGCTAAGTTCCAAGTTCGAGAGTTTCAAGACAGAGAGCCAGCGTCTAGCTGCCTTTCACTCCATTAGAGCGTTGTTCTAAAGTCCCTTGCATGGTTGGGGAAGCCTGCCAGAGCCCCCACGTCTCGGTCCTGGCCATATCTCCTTAGAGCAGCGGTTCTCAACCTGTGGGTCGCGACCCCTTTGGGGGTCGAACGACCCTTTCACAGGGGTCGCCTAAGACCATGGGGAAATGCAGATATTTACATCACGATGCATAACAGTAGCAACATTTCATGGTTGGGGGTCACCACCACATGAGGAACTGTATGCAAGGGTCGTGGCCTTAGGAAGGTTAAGAACCACTGCCTTAGAGCATTAAGTTTCTTCTAGCACCCCTGTTCTTTTGGGGGGGGCTACAGAGTAGAAGAGCAGGAGCCTGGGTTAGGTTCGCCATTGTGCCTCTGGTGCCCAGCACAGCACCCAGCACAGAGTACATCCTTGATCAACACTCAATGGATGAATGAGTGAAAAGCCACAGAGCCCCAGAGTAACTAGCAGAGCTTTGATGTGAACCCCAAACCATCTGACTCTGAGGCCTGTGGTCTTTCCCTGAAGCAGAGGGTGGGCCCAAGGCTCTGAAGCTAGAGTGCCTGGGTTTGCCACATAGGAGCTGCATGCCTTTGGGCACTTCATTGAACCTTCCAGAGCCTCACTGTTCTCACCTGCAAAAGGGAAATCATAGGTTTCATCCTATATAATAAAGAGGTGATATTCAAATTGACCCTCAGGCCCCCGCATCACAAGATGGCTGGCCTCACATCATCACAAGATGACGGACCCCCACATTGTCACAAGATAGCCAGCAGGGGAAGGCAGTTGGGGGCAACCAGGCCAGTAGGGGAGGGCAGTTAGGGGGGGACCAAGGCTGTAGGGGAGGGCAGTTGGGGGTGATCAGGCAGGGGAGCAGTTAGGTGTCAGTAATGCCAGCAGGGGAGCTAGTTAGGGGCAATCAGGCAGCTAGGCAGGCAAGTGGTTAGGAGCCAGCAATCCCAGATTGTGAGAGGGATTCCAGATTGGAGAGGGTGCAGACTGGGCTGAGGGGACCCCCCACCTCAAACTTCCCCCTAGTGTAAGATAATATAAAATGAGTGTCTGACACTGATGCTCAGTAAACGTTAGCTCTTCCTAAATCCCCCTCCATCCAGCCCAGCTCCCCTCCCTCCCCTTCCCAGAGACGAGCCCTGTCACTAACAGTCAAGGAGCGCCGGGACCGCGCTGTGTTTAAGCCATTTCCTGACAATCTCTAAATTTGCAAATTAGAAATGTCAACACACGCCTTGAATGAGCTAGATCAGGACGAGACAGCAGGCACTGGCTTTTTAATGCAGGAAAAATAAACCAACAATATCGCTTTCTTAAAACAGCACCTGATGTACAATTTCCAAATTGCCACTCTTTGTATTTCTCCCCTCTCTGGGCGCCGCAGTTAAATTGCCTTTCTCGGGAAATCGCGGCCGCACAGAGCACGCTTTCTCCTCACAAAGCTGCACACAGTTTCAAGCATCTGCTGGGGGTTTCATTGTGGGAGCACAAAGCCCAGTAAGAGACAGTTTATCATATTTGGTCGGCTTTCCTCTCATTTTTCCAGGCGACAGTTTTATTTCTTTTGTTGCAAGGACAGGTTCCATTGGGGAGTGGGGGGGCATTCCAGGTCTCTGCAGACCATCCAGCCTCCCTGCACCCCTCCTCCAGAGGTGGCCAGCATTCTGGGGAGGCAAACCCACACCATGTCCTCCTGGGCAACCTGGAGCAGCAACCCAGCAAGTATTTCAGGTGAAAAGACAAAGGATTTCTAAATCACCCTGACTTACTGGAAGCTCTCACGTCGTCGTCCCCTTTCTGGGGGTTCTTGGGGAGAGTGCCGGGCAGATCCCATTAATGTCCCCGATTCTTCACACCCCCTGTCATGTGACTTTGCAGCTCCTTCCACTCAAAGGTCCAGAGTCTATTTCTCTGCTCCTTTACATTGGGGTTGACCATGTACTTGTTTTTGCCAACAGAATGAGGCAGGAGAGACAGCACTGTCCCAGCCTAAGCCTTAAGTCCCTGCACGTGCATGCTCCTGCATCTCTCTATAGCATGAGAAGCGTGGCCCCTGGGGCGGCTCTCACGCGGCCCCCGAGGCGGGACACGCGTGGAGCAGAGTCCTCACCTCGGCGAGGAGCCTCCCCGCTCTGGATCTGCGGCTGAGAGCACGCGGCCCAGTCAAGCGTAGGATATTCCCACAGCATCCTCTGCCTGACAGATACTTGAGCAATTATAAGTGGCTGTGGTTTCAAGCCACTGAGTTCCAGGGTGATTGGTGACACAGCAAGAATTAATCATTTTGGGAGGGGAGAGATAGAGAGGGAGAGAGAGAGGGAGAGAGAGAGAGAGAGAGAGAGAGAGAGAGAGAGAGAGAGAGAACCAGGTCTGGGCCAAGCCAAGTGCTTTCCATACATCATCATCTTCAAGCCTTTCGTGCTCCCTGGGCCGTCGGTGCTATTTCGTGCCCACATCATAGGTAAGCAAACTGAGGCTCAACCAGTGGCCTGCCCCAGGTCAGAAAGGGACAAGCATGATGCTCAATGCTTTACATGTATCACCTCCTTTCACTCTCATGGCAGCCTTAGGATGCAGACAATGTTTTTTTTTTTTTTTAATATATTTTATTGATTTTTTACAGAGAGGAAGGGAGAGGGATAGACAGAAACATCGATGAGAGAGAGACATCGATCAGCTGCCTCCTACACACCCCTTACTGGGGATGGGCCCACAACCAAGGTACATGCCCTTGACCAGAATCGAACCTGGGACCCTTCAGTCCGCAAACCGACGCTCTATCCACTGAGCCAAACCGGTTTCGGCAGACAATGCTATCTTAAAGATGAGGAGGCAGGAACGGAAAGGATAAGGAGCCGGGGAGTGGTCCGGTCAGGGAGCTGGTGAGAACGGGGCTGGGACCTGCCGCTGGGTCTCTAATCATTCAGCTCATTCATGGGACACTCTGACAATGGGCCCCGGGAGGGGAGGGGAGCAGGGAAAACCA
>PVJN01002350.1:46839-120139 GCA_004026805.1 Lasiurus borealis
GCCCCCCCCCCCCCGCTCACGTGTGCCTGCCTTGAAGGAAGAATGAAAACGGGTACTGGTTTAAAGAAAAACACAAGCATATAAAAACAACACCCATCTCCACCCATTCATGGCTATTGAGGATCCGGTCCTCACTAGGACCCTGACTGGCTGCTGCTATCATGACCCCCATTCAACAGGTGTGGAAATGGAAGGACAAAGCCAAGGTCGCGCTGCCACTTAAGGAACAGCCAGCACTTAGTGTGGGCCCGGGACTGTGCCAAGTGCTTTTAGCAGCTATTAAATCATTGCACCTCCGAGGAGAGGCCCTGCCGTCACCGCGCTTGCACAGAGAAGATACGGGGGCTCGGAGAAATTAAGTGCCTGGCCCACGGCGACAGACAGCAAACCCAGGGAAAACCCAGGGAACTGATTTCTAACCGTCAGAGCCCCTGCCTCTCGTACCACAGATGCAGCAAAAATCGTGGGTTAGTATTCAAATTCCTGGCGCTTGGGAAAGAAACACCGCCCTGGTCTCTGTGGCCACTCTGGTGACTCCACCTCCTCCTGGTCATCCTGAGATGTGCTCTGTTCCAGCCTGTGCATGGCTGGCCCCTTGGGGGACCCCCCCCCAATACCGATGCAGCCCCTCAGAGCAGAACAGCCCAGGTTGCAGGGCTAGTCTTTCCTGGGCCTGCTCATGGGGACTCAGGCCTGCTTCTCCAAATCTTATTTAGCTACTCACAACCTTGGCTCCTGAGTATCTCCTCGGGGGGGTTTTAATGTGTACTTGTTTGCTTATTTATAACCCGCGGAAGTCTTCCTCCAAAGCCCAATACATAGACCAAATCACAAAGGTGTTGGAACCTCTGAGGCCCTCTATAGCAGCGGTTCTCAACCTGTGGGTCGAGACCCCTTTGGGGATCCATCGACCCCACCACAGGGGTCGCCTAAGACCATCAGAAAACACAGATATTTACATTATGATTCACAACAGTAGCAGAATTACAGTTAGGAAGTAGCAACAAAAGGAATTATATGGTTGGGGGTCACCACCACATGGGGAACTGTATTAAAGGGTCGAGGCATTAGGAAGGTTGAGAACCACTGCTCTATAGGATCCCAGGAGGGTTTGTAGAACTCACTGAAAATCAACACTTTGGGCCAACGCTGCGCTTTACAGGTGAGAAAACTAAGGCTCCGAGAGGAGCATCGGCCAAGGTCATACTGCAAATTAGTAACTGAGCTGGGAGCAGACCTTGGCAGCCTCCTGGCCACATGGGCCCAGAACAGCTGGCGAGGCATGGACGTAGCCATGGAGAAGCTGCAGTATGCTACCCGCCCTGAGCCTCTGCCCTGTGCCCACCCTTAGAAAGCAGAGGAAGTGAGCGCCCTTCAGATGCCCAACCCATGCCACCACGAGGCCAGGAAAAAGAACAGCCCCTGTCAGTGCCCCCAACCAGCGGTCTCTGTCTTATTTATTTACTTAATCTTTGCCTGAAGATATTTTTTTTCCATCGATTTGTGGAGAGAGTGAAAAGGAAGGAGGAGCCCTGACCAGTTTGGCTCAGTGGATAGAGCATTGGCATGCGACCGAAGAGTCCCAGGTTCGATTCCAGTCAAGGGTGTGTACCTTGGTTGCGGGCACATCCCCAGTAGGAGGTGTGCAGGAGGCAGCTGAATGGATGTTTCTCTCTCATAAATGTTTCTAGCTCTCTGTCCCTCTCCTTTCCTCTCTATAAAAAAAAATCAATAAAAAAAAAATATATATGTATATATATATATATATTTTTTTTTTTTAAAGAAAAGGAAGGAGGAGAGAGGGAGAGGGAGAGAAACATCGATGTGAGAGAAACACATAAATGGTTGCCTCCTCACACAACCCAATCAGGGCTGGGGTACAGACCCCCAGCTGAGGTGCATGCCCTTTGACCAGAAATCGAACCCTGCGGTCTGTGGGCCCACACTCTAACCACTGAGCAAACCTGCCAGGGCAGTGGTGTCTGTCTTTAGAAGGTAGGGTCATGTTGACTTGCTGTCAGGCTGTATGCCGAGCCCTCTCTGCCCAGAGCTCGGGGGCAGCAGAGCCCAGCATCCTCGCTGCTTGCACTCCTGGCACAGGTGGCTCCCTGGCTGGTCTCCCCGGCCCCAGCCTGTGACTGATACGCAATGACTTCCACCCAATGGCAATCCTTACAGATGCTCTTGAAACATGTGCGGTCAGAATGTGGGCTTCAGGGGGCAGGACTGAGAGGCCCAGGGTCCTGGCTGGCTGGCCTGGGGACAAATACGATGGGCAGAGCACCCCACCCTCAGGGCTGTCGGGGCCAGGCTGGGAAGGCATGAGCTCTCTGCAGGGGCACCTTTCATTATGTGGATCTGCTCACCTCACAGAGCCAGCCCCCGCCAAATTGTGGCGTGGACACAAAAGTCATAGAATGTGGGGTGAATCCTATCCTCCAGGCCCATGATCTGAAGCATGGCACGTGCCCTCTGGGGAAACCTCACAGAGCCCCATGAAGGTGAAAGGAGATGGCTGATATCTCGTGCCCAGCACAGAGCCTGGCACGGGGGAGGCTGCCTCGAGTCATAAACTCTGTTCTTCTCGCCACTTCCTGCAGCAACACCTTCCTTTTTTACTTTTAAATATATTTTATTGATTTTTTACAGAGAGGAAGGGAGAGGGAGAAAGAGTTAGAAACATCCATGAGAGAGAGACATCAATCAGCCGCCTCCTGCACGCCTCCTACTGGGGATGCGCCCGCAATCAAGGTACATGCCCTTGACCGGAATCGAACCTGGGACCCTTCAGTCCACAGGCCGACGCTCTATCCACTGAGCCAAACCGGTTTCGGCTACAACACCTTTCAGACCATGTGCCCGAAGGCAGAAGTATCAGGGACAGTGTGGGAAAGTGGGGAGGCCACTAAAACTCGTGCCTGAGCATTCACAGCAGCGTTCTTCACACCAGCCAAAAGGTGGAAATGACCCCAAGGTCCACTGAGGAATGAACGGATAAGCAAAATGTGGTCTCCCCTTACAATGGGATACTATTCAGCTGCAAAGAGAAATGAAGTCCTCACACATGCTACAACATGGATGATCCCCGAAAACCGAATGAAGGAAGCCAGGCACAAAAGGTGATATGTTGCATAATTCTACTTACATGAAACGTCCAGAATAGGAAATCTGCAGGGCTGCCAGAGGCTGGGGGAGGGGCAGATGAAGACTGATGGCTAAGGAGTGCGGGGTTTCTTTTAGAAGTGATGAAAATGTTCTAGAATTGGATAATGATGGTGGTACAACTTTTTGAACATACTGCCAACAACTGACTTGTGCACTTAAAAATTAAAGAGAGACAAAAAGAAAGGGAAAAAGTAAGCAACGGCTGTTTATCTTTTGAAAAAGGTATATGCTTGTGCCCATCATATGCAAAATTCCTGTTATTAAGTCACCATTAGGGGGATGTTAATCTATCCATTCCACTAAAAGCACAAAGCATTTGCTAGAGACCTACTCTGTGCTGAGCCCGGGGCAAAGGCACTGTGCGGGTTGAGAGGTCCGTAGAGTCACCAGGTTGTGTCCTCAACCAGCACAGAGTCTGTGGGGAGACACTTTACAGGTGGCCTGGCTGTGACGTGAGCAGCTGTCAGAGACACAAGCCCTGTGCTATGAGATAGTATAGCAGGAGAGAGAGCTTCCTCCTAAGGAGATCAGGGAAGGCTTCCTGGAAGAGGCTGCACCCGAACTAGGCCCTGCACAAAGAATTTGGATGCGGTAAAAAATGAGGGCTGGCATTCTAGGTGGGGCAGAAAAAATGAGTACAGGCAAGGAGTTGGGCAATCAGAGGAATGCATGGGGAATGCTAAGCCATTTGGGCAGAGGATGTTGGGTGGCGAAGGGGGCAGTGGAGAGTGAAGCTCTGAAGGTCATAAAGATAATTGCAAACGTGAGCCCACATTCACGGGGGGTTACTGTGGGCCAGAACCATCTCCATCCCTGTACATGGATGAACTCATGACCCCATCGCACCAACACTTAGAGAGACGATGCTACTGTTCCCTACTTTACAGATGCGGAAACTGAGTCCCAGAGGGGGAAGGAACTCGCCCTCGGTCACCCAGAGGGCAGGCTGCAGAACCAGCTGTCCAGCCCAGAACTGAGGGGGCGAAGTACATTCTCTGAGCCTCCCCCCACTGAGGCAGCAGCTGGAAACAGCTGGAATCCTGGGCTGACATGTGGGCTGTGCAGCTGTGCCCTGCACACTGTTCTGTGACTGGTGTGCAGTGTATGCCATGACCCAGACACAGGGACCTCTAGAGCTGGTGAATCAAGCCAACATGTCTGCATCGCTGCTGGATCTGCCACCGCATACGGGTGCCAGGCCTGGGGTGGGGCGACTCCTGACCTCCAGCTAGGAAATGAACAACAATAACAGCGCCTTCCCCGTTGGGGTGCCTGGAGGGTTACACGAGCTCACACACACATGAAAGGTGCCTCCCATACGGCGGTAATGGGGACGGAAGTGATGGATGGGGCTTGGAGTGGGGGGAGGGAGCCCTGATCGAGGCCACCCCGGCCGGGGAAGCGGCTGTGCCATCCGTCAGGGCTGCCCGCAGCCGTGAAAAAGCACCTGCCGCTCGGGAGCGTCGCAGCACCATTAATCAGTGCTCCCCAAACCGGCAGCTGAGCGAGGTACGCATTATTCCTAGAAGCCGGGAGGAGTCCCCGGAGACCCGGGGCCAGCAAGGTGCTCGCAGAACCCTCCATCTTTCGGGGTGCTCCAAGCAACGCTGGCGTTGCTTGCAAAGGCAATCTGGAGCAGATCTGCCTCCATCCTGCATTTTAAAGGGACAGGATGCGGTCACAAGGAGAGCTCTTGAGAGGCAATGGGGAGGTGTCATGAGATATGTGTTGAGCAGAGTCCTCGTCTTCTTGGGGCCAATTCCCCAAAATGCAATTTCACTGCCTCCCCGCTCCCCCCAGCCCTGATCAGAACGGTATGGAAAGATTTCTCTGTAGAAACAAGTTCTTTCCAGCAGATAGGATGCAGATCATTAGAAAAACATTCAGTGCCATTGATTTTGTTTTCTACATAAATTCCAAAGACTCTCAGGCACCGTTATCAGGTGCCCTCTGTCTGTATATTTCTGATCAGGGAGGGGCACGGAGAAGGAGGGTCTCTCAGGGCATCCTTCGGGTTATGAAGAAATATGCAGCTCTTTGAGGAGGTGCCTTCCTTGCCTGGAATTTTCTCTGCCCTCCTAGTCTGGGGCAAAGACTCTCTGACCATCCAGACTGTGCCCCCCAAAAGTTATATTTTTAAATATATATATTTTATTGATTTTTACAGAGAGGAAGGGAGAGGGATAGAGAGTTAGAAACATCGATCAACTGCCTCCTGCACGACCCCCACTGGAAATGTGCCTGCAATCAAGGTACATGCCCTTGACCCGAATCGAACCTGGGAACCCTCAGTCCGCAGGCCGATGCTCTATCCACTGAGCTAAACCGGTCTCGGCAAAGAGCTACATATATTTTTTAATATATTTTATTGATTTTTTACAGAGAGGAAGGGAGAGAGATAGAAAGTCAGAAACATCAATGAGAGAGAGACATCGATCAGCTGCCTCCTGCACACCCCACAGTGGAGATGTGCCTGCAAGCAAGGTACATGCCCCCAACCGGAATCGAACCTGGGACCTTTTAGTCCGCAAGCCGATGCTCTATCCACTGAGCCAAACCGGTCTCGGCAAGAGCTATATTTTTTTTTAACAAACAAGAATGTTGTTAAATTAATAGAGGTTTTTTTTTTTAAATCAAGGATAAGGAGAATAACATTTATGAAGTGTCGACTATTGGAGAACATTTTGCAGATAGGATCTCACTTTATTTTCCCTACCGCCCCAGGAGGTATTACTAGGTATCCGTAGGCTCATCTGAGGGATGAGAAGACCAAGGGGCACTGGAGAGGTCTAGGCAACCCCTGGGCAGAGGTAACTGGTGGGGAGGTGGCACCACCATCCCCCAAGTTTTCTTACAGATTCTGGGAACAGCCTGAGCCTAGTTACAGAACCCGCTGCATTTCTGGCCTGTGCTCTGCCAGGCACAAGGATACTCAGAACCAGGCAGGATTTGTGCAAAGTCCAGGCCTGTCATTGATGGCTTCCGGGTCAGAAGGCACACATCTCTTCGCCCAGGCCTCGGTTTGCTCCTTCATCAGAGGGAAGTGAATGAGACCCACCTCCCAGGCAGCCAGAGGCCTCCCTGACATATGTGCTCTACATGCCTGGGACATTACAGGCACCACATGAAGTGGCATCCATGCAAACAGACCCACAACCCGGGTCCCAGGCCTGCGGGGGCGCTCCCGGTAACATGGAGCAAATGGGGGCGGGAGGAGGAGCAAGAAGCAAGAGTCTGTGTCTAAGACAGGCCACCTGGGGTCCCAGGCTGGGGACCGCCCACTTCCCACCTCCCAACAGCACAGCTCGAGTAGGAGACAAACATGAGGTTTGTGGGACCCGGGAGCCACAGGTACCGTCTGGGAAAGGGATCGCCCCACAGGTTTCCAATCTCCTGGGCCAGCCACGGAGGTGCAAAGCCAGGAAGAGGAGGGCGTTAGGGGCGAGCAGAGGAGACAAGGATGTCATTAAGTAGGAATTCCGTCTGCAAGGCCTGGAGTGCGGTTAAGGCAGGATTGTAGGGGGCTTGGTGGGCCCCACCATTTCCATCAGTCAGAATCCTGGGGGCAGGGGTGGAGCTTGGGGCGCTGGTCAGGACTTGGGAGAGGTGATGAAGCAATGTGTGGGGAAGGGAACCTGCAGCTGGAGTCATCGTAGGGAGCAAACTGCAGGCCCTAGTGGCAATAAAGAAGTGCCAGGAGCATACAGAGGCCAGTCGGGGTGGCTGGACCAGGGATTCCCATCCAGGTGAGGAGAAGGAAAGGAAGGGACCGCATCCCAAGAGTTT
Source organism: Lasiurus borealis (assembly GCA_004026805.1). Lineage (NCBI taxonomy): Eukaryota > Metazoa > Chordata > Mammalia > Chiroptera > Vespertilionidae > Lasiurus > Lasiurus borealis. The sequence continues at coordinate 53,791 of PVJN01002350.1, forward strand.
CCGTTACCTCCCTCCATCCTCAGGACAACCCTGGAGGCAGCTGTCGGAGGCCCACTTTACAGACAAGAAAGCAGAGGCTACAGCCCAATCTGCTAGGTGATAAAACTGGGCTTTGAGTCCAGCTCCATCATTCACCTTTGCCATGCTTTACCCCAGGGGAGGCAGCCTGGTTCGTGGTTAACTGCACGGACTCAGAGTCGGGGTACCTGGGCTCATGGCCCAGCTCTGCCACCCAAAGCTGTGTGGTTTTAGGGAAAAGAGTTGACCTCTCTGGGCCTCAGTTTTCCCACTTATAAAATAGGATGGCACTGTTTTTAAAAATATTTTTTTATTGATTTCAGAGAGGAAGGGAGAGGGAGAGAGAGAGAAACATCAGTGATGAGAGAGAACCATTGATCGGCATGTGCCCTGACCAGGGATCGAACCATGACCTCCTGGTTTCTAGGTGGACACTCAACCACTGAGCCACACCGGCCGGGCTAAGATGGCACTATTGATCATCGTCTTCTCCTCCTGGTGTTGTTGGGGAGGTTTAAATAAAGTACGTCAGGTGATTAGCACATAGTAAAAATGCAGCTAATGGGGGCTGTATTATAATTACTTTTTTTTTCTCTCCATCCGGTTTATCTCAAGACACGGCCGGGCCAACAAGGACCCGCTCTGGGAAGGCAGAGGATGGGGAAGGAAGGCGGGAGGAGCCAGCAGGAATTCCTCAGCCCTTGTCACCTCACGTTTACAGAGAAGAGGTTGCGGCCTGAAGTGCCGTGCACGCGTGATTTAAAAAGGAAAGAGATTCTTTTTATTCCTCATCATTGTACTTCGTTGATTATGCTCTCCCCCTTTATATATACAGCAGGGACATCAAAGATCAGGAATTCCTTCCTAAAGTGAGGTAGTACGGATGGATATTAGGGACCAACCTTGTGTTCTATCAAGTGCCAGAGGCAACCACTCATTATGATTAGCAGCATCGGCTGGGATTGGTTTCAAGGACATTTTCACACGTCAGCGCCGTCTCAAGCGCCAAACCTTGAAACTGCATAAACACTGTATCTTGGGACAGCTCGCTCCTCTGCTCTTATTTCTGTCTCATTCCGTCCCAGACGGTGGAGAAGTTGGGCAGGGACCAGGGTATACAGGCCAACGAGCAGGCGTTCCCGGTATTCAATGCCCCCCTCCGCCACGGGGGAATGCTGGCGGCGGGAGAGGTGTCTATTTCCTCTAATTACTGAGTGTGCATGTCATCACCGGAGCGGGGAGCCAGCTGGAAAGGACGGAGTCTGACGTGCCGCAAAGACAGACGGCTGAATAAGTCATGCGGGCTGCAGGCAGCCCGGCTGCTGGGTTATGTAACCGGCCCCCCTCGGCTCCCTCTTTGTGGGTCTCTTTCTTCGGGCGGCCTTTCAGTGCTCCTGCTTTCTGTGGCGGAGCCTCGACAATAGGCAGAGGAAATACTGGACATGAAAGGGAACCTATTTGCGAACCGGGTGCAGACAAGCCACTTCATCTGTCTCCAGGCTCAGAACCAAACCCGAGGTTTCCATGGGAGCGGGGATGCGGCCACCAGAGGCGCCCTGGCGCTGCTGCACCACGGCCCTGCCTGGGACTGGGGCCTGGTCTGTGGCCTGGCATACGCGGGCAGGGGGTGGGCCTCCCCAGATGGCGGGTGGCTCCTTGACAAACTCAGTTAATGCATTTTCATTCGTCTGCGGCCTTTGGAAGCAGGGCTGCTGAGAGAGGCGGGCAGGAATCAATTCTCTGTCCATCCATTTCCCTCCAGACAGCGCGTCTACACATAAGAAGTGGCAAAAGGAGATTAGCTTGAGCTGATTCCAGCGGTGAGCTGGGGGTAAAGGCCACTCCGTGAGGTCCCCCCCAGTGCAGGGGTGAGTCCCTCTGCACACTCCACCCATTCCTAAATAACAGCAACGGCATAGCCATGGGAACACGCCACTCACCAGGTACCACATTTGAATGCTGCCTCTCACCAGCTTTCACACACCCTGGGGAGTGCACTCTATTACCGTTACCATCTCACAGAGAAGGAGACCTGGGCTCAGACAGGCTCAGTTTGGGGTAATAGCCACACATATGAAAACACAAGTTTCATACCAGCACACAAAACAGGAACAGAGAAATAATGGCCTGGCGACTTGGCTCGGTGGTTGAGCAACAACCTATGAACCAGGAGGTCATGGTTCAATTCCCGGTCAGGGCATATGCCCAGATATTGGGCTCGATCTCCAGTGTGGGGCATGCAAGAGACAGCCGATCAATGATTCTCTCTCATCACTGATGTTTCTATCTCCCTCTCCCCTCTCGAAAGCAATAATAAAAATAATTATATATGTGTGTGTGTGTGTGTGTGTGTGTGTGTGTGTGTGTATATATATATCCTATATAATAAAATTCCAGTGACTGAAATGGCAGAATGACCAGAGAACAGAACGACCGTGGCCCCTGGCCCTGGCCAACCCCACTTCCCCAGCGAGTGGTTAGGGGCAATCAGGCAATCAGGCAGGCAGGTGAGCAGTTAGTTAGGAGCCAGTGGTCCCGGGTTGTGAGAGGGATGTCCACCTGCCTGTTTAGGCCCTATCCGCAGGAATCCCTGTGGAATTGGGCCTAAGCCAGCAGCTGGACATTGCCTGAGGGGTTCCAGACTGCGAGAGGGTGCAGGTGGGCTGAGGGACAACCCCCCACCCCCGCACAAATTTTGTGCACCGGGCCTCTAGTACATATATAAAGAAGTAATGACTCTGTGTTTCCAAATTGTTTTGTAGGTAAGGGTTGCCTGGGATACTTGTTCAAAACAGATTCCTGGGCCCTGACCAGATCTACTCGATCAGAAATTCCAGCAGAGAGGCCTGCTCTGAAAAATGGGCGGTCTTATCATGGACACACCGGAGTGTTTATCACGTACATCCCATGGAGCAAGTTAATAGAGAGAGCATGTAGAATAGGGCTGCACGCACAGCATTAGCTGCTATCATGTTAGTGGGATGGGTGTTTATGACCATTTTCAGAGCAGGCAATTCCAATGGCTCTTATGAAAAGCTTGTCCAGCACAGGGGCTTATAGTCTTGAATCTGCTGCATCTTCTAGGGTTCCTCCTAGCTGTCAGAGCTCCTCCCCCAGCTCTCCCCACTCCCTCACCCCATGCGTGAGTCCAGTGTTCAAAGACAGAGGCAGCCAGGGAATGGATGGGTGTGGGGTGGCGAATGGCACCCCTGGAGAGGTTTCTCATGGTCATATTTCCAGCCTGTTCCTTTCTTCATGGTCTTAGCTGCCATTTGTGCCAACCTGTTAAGAATCGTTGAAAAGGAGTCACTCTCGGAGAACAGGCTCAGTAAGCATCTTTGCACCTGTCCTCTCGAGCCAGCTGGGCTTCTGTTTATTAAAGATAACCGGTTTTCAAATGTGTCCCCTAAACACGCAAGCCACCTTCTTCCGCTGGTGCTCAACCGATGACACAGCGCCATGCTCCAGCGACGGCGGACAAAGCATCTGCGTTGGAACCTGTTCTGAGAACGCAGGTCTGTGCATTACACTTCACAGACGACGCGAGGGGTTTGTCCTGAGTCACACAGGCTCTCACTCCACGCACTGAGGTTAGACCGAGTCCTCCTTCCCACTCCCGCTCTCACCACATAGAACATGGAACTGTGTGTAACTCACTAGGATCTTCACAGAACTCACCCCGGGTCTGGTCTCCAGAGTCTGACATGCTTCATGTTTTACTGATGGTCCTGGGAAGCCAAATCGAGCTTTGTAAGTTGCACAGAGCTCCCTGGAAATCCCTGTTAAATGGCACAGGCTGTGTGAGTGGAGAGCCTCTGTGTAAAATGCAAACGATCGGCCAGCAACCCCTCACTTAGGCGTCTCCTGAATTGCACACTCTGGGTTTTACAGTGAGAGTGAGAAGCGTGAGAACTGCAGGCAGATGCCACGCCCTGGAATGGGAGAACCAGGGGCAGGAAAGGAAGAGCCACACAGGCAAATGCTGTCCCGGGCAGGTGGCCACACAACACGCAGCCTCCTGGAGTGGCCCGGCAGCCAGCATCCCTGCTTTTCAGCTGATGCCTCTGCTCCTGGCCCGGGGACACACCCTTGCAGTGCACCTCCGCGGCCTCTTTCAGCAGACGCCCGCCTGGCCTGCCTTTTCTCGGGGAGCCCCCTTGTGCTGCTGTGTGTCTGCGTTATCTAATCTCTGCGGGGACAGGCTCGCGACCATGGCTGTTTTCTGAAAAATGATGTTATCGTCTTGAGGACAAGCCTGCATAAACACTGACTTCCGCAAACCTACCTGAGCCTGGCCTGCACAGGGCCACCCCGAAAAGGGTGGCATCTGTCACTGCTCAGTGAGTCAGGTTTGCGTTTCCCAGTGGGTGGGTGCCCACCCCAGCCCCAGCCCCAGGCCAGCACAGGCAGGTCACACCAGGCTGTGTCTTGAAAAGGTGTGTAACTCATGGGAAAGCAGCCGAATAGAGCAAAGGAATGAAGGGCCTGTCAACCCCCCTGCTGTATGTTCTCACTGCATTCTGAGCTTTTCTCTTCTAGCATTTGCCACAATTATGATTAAGTAATTACAGTGGTACCTCGAGATACGAGTTTAATTCGTTCCATAACCTTGAGGCATAGGAAACTATGAGATGCTCGAGTCAAGGTAAACTGGTGGGTCGTGTGCAGCCGGCTGATCTGCGCAATTACTCCTATCTCAAATGTTGCTCGTATTTCAAAGCAAAAATCGCTCGCTCGAAGGCTCGTATCTCAAAAATCTCGTATGTTAGGGCACTCGTATCTCGAGGTACCACTGTATTTATATCTAGAGAGAAGAAAACAGTGAGCCTAGAAAAAGACCCATATATACACGCATGGCCAGATTATTATGATCTCTGAATGCATAATAATCTGGCCACTCGGTGCGTATCCTATATAATAAAAGGCTAATATGCAAATTGTCCCTTTGACAAGGAGTTCTACCAGCAAGCAGGCCGGCCAACCATACATGTCCCCTCCTGGAGAATGTGCTGAGTAAGGCTGGCTGGACCCCACCCATGCACAAATTCATGCACCAGGCCTCTAATACACACACACACACACACACACACACACACACACGAGTGGCCAGATTATTATGCATTCAGAGATCATAATAATCTGGCCACTCAGTGTACATGTCAACTTGGGCATGCATGACAAAGCAGGGTAGAAAAGATGGGCTGTTCCAAGCATGGTATTGGGACAAAGGGCTTTCGTTAGGGGAGGAAGTTTAAATTAGATCCCTACCTCACAACACACACAACAGTAAGTTCCAAATTAACCATCCACATATGAACTAAAACACAAACCTCCAAATTATAAGAAGGAAACACAGGAGAGGATCTTCACAACCTCAGATCTTCATCAGATCGAGCAAACTGCCATCATCAAAGAAAAGGTCAATGAATCTGCCCCCAACAAAACTAAGAACCCCCGCCTGACAAAAGCCTAATGAACAAAGCACATGAATAAGCAGTACACCAGGGAGAGGCAGTTGCAAAGTACATAACAGATAAAGGATGAACTCCCAAGATGTCCCAAGAGTTCCTACCAAGATAAATATAATAAAAGGCAAGCAAGCCAGTAGAAAAGAAGTATCTGAACAGCTATTTTATTGAGCAGGAGACTTACAGATTCTGCACACGTGTAATAATTCTGCACACCTCACTGGTGATCGGAGGTATGCAGACAGGATGCTATTCCACACCCCATCAGGTTGGCACAAACTGTAAAGCACCGATGAGAATGTGGAGAAACCGGAACGCTCAGATGTTGCGGGAATAAATTCGTACAAACTCTGCAGAACAAGTTGGCGCTGGCCGGCCACGCTGCGAACGGGCACGCCCCGTGATTCAGCAGTCCCACCTCTAGGAAAACCTGCCGTGGGAGCTCGCAGAGAGGCCTGCCAACCTGAGCCCGGCAGTCCGAGGGGAGAGCCACGGCTGGGAACGGACCACAGAACATGTGACCAGCACAACGAAGGAATGAGCCCCACGTTTCAGCACAAGAGTACCTGAAACACAACACTGGGAGGAAAACACCGAACTGCGGACTATCACCCACCATCTGGTTACATGCAAATGTAACCCACAAAAGGACCACCTCTGATTTATGAACACCTAAGAGGGAGCAAAATATAAAGACAGATCGGAAGACGTGCCCCAAATTCAAGATACCAGTTGCCTCCAGGGAAGGACAAAGGGCCGGGGAGGTGGTTGCTAAGAGGGGTTTTGGTTTTTGCTCCAGTGTTCTCCCTCTTTTTTTTTTTTTAATATATTTTATTGATTTTTTTTACAAGAGGAAGGGAGAGAGATAGAAAGTCAGAAACATCGATGAGAGAGAGACACCGATCAGCCGCCTCCTGCACGCCCCACAGTGGAGATGTGCCCGCAAGCAAGGTACATACCCCCAACCGAAATGGAACCTGGGACCTTTCAGTCCGCAAGCCAACGCTCTATCCATTGAGCCAAACCCGTCTCGGCCTCCCTCTTTTCTTTGAGAATACCACACAAAGAGAAATGATTAACCATGGTTAATCGTAGTGGGCGGTTTTATAGTCTCTGCGTTTTTAATTATTGAAGAGAGCATTAATCCCAAAGCAAATACAATTCACCGTGTGATTCCTCCAGGTCCCTAGGTGTTCCCCGGAGGCAGAGCTTGGGACTTCCTCGTCTTCTGCTAAAACCCAGAGCTGAGCACAGTGATTGGTCACAACCTATGGTTGCATCAGCTCATTCATTCCTCACAACTCTGAGGAGTGTCCCCATGGCACGGATGGGAAAACTGAGGCTTGGACAGGTTAAAGGACTTCCCCAAGCTCATAAAGCTAGCGGATTTTTGAACTTGGGTCTAACGCTACAAACATGGGTGGGGAAAGAGCAAGGTATACACACACGAGAAGCAGGAGGCTGGGAGAAGGTAGGGCAGAAAGAGTGAGCTACAGGCATTGCTTTAACTTAGTAGAACGGCATCAACTGGTTAGAACAGCACCGGGACCTCTGAGGAAAGTACAGTGGTACCTTGAGATACGAGTTTAATTCGTTCTGTAACCCTGAGGCGTGGGAAACTATGAGATGCTCAAGTCGCGGTAAACTGGTGGGTCGTGTGCAGCCGGCCGATCCACGAGATTACTCCTATCTCAAATGTTGCTCGTATTTCAAAGCAAAAATTGCTCGTTTGACGGCTCGTATCTCAAAAATCTCGTATGTTAGGGCACTCGTATCTCGAGGTGCCACTATATTATTATTAACACGCATGTGACAATGAGGAGAGCCAGCGGGAGTTTGGGTTGCACTGTAAAGGGTCTGCAATGCAAGGGCCGGGCACACTTGGTTTAGGCAAGATGATGCCAGGAGAAGGATCTGCTGGAGTCAGCAGCTCATAGGAAACAGGTGCTTGTCCCAATCAGGTCTGCATCTTTAGGGCAACCTCCCACTGTGGGTCCTGGGTCCTGTCACCTCATTTTCTTAGTGTCTCTGGTCACCACCTGTTTGCCCACACATGGTTTCTGTATTGCCTTATCCTTCCCACGCCTTGGTGCCCTTCTGTGCAAAAAGCAGGAACTTAGGGGACAGTGGGTGAAAAAGGGTGCACAGGCCTAGAGTGAGGAAAGTGACCAGGGCTGGCCCCTGCTGGGGGTGCTGGCCTTCCCAGAGCACCTGAGGAATGTGGCTGACATGGGAAGCAAGAGACACACCCAAAGAGAGCTGCTGATTGGGTGGGTGAAAGCTTGCACATAGTTGGCCTCGAATAGTGCACAGAGTAGGTGCTCAATAAACATTTCTAACAAAACTAATGCAGAGCGGCTGGCGAGGGGTGCGTTGGAGGGAGGGGTGTCAAGGTCACAGGCAAACAGCCTGGACTTCTAGAGAGTGTTAGCAGGGAACTTAAGTACCAACCCAGGAAACTCAGGCAGAACCCCCGGCCTAAAAAGCAGCGGTGGAGAGGCAGAGAATCAAGCTCGATGCGTGTGTGCCACGTGTCTGGGGCTGACAGGTGAGGACAGTATGTGCTCTTCCAGATGCCACCTGCAGGAGGGAGGGGCGAGTTGCAAACAGACAGGTGGAGCCAGGGGTGAGGCGCTCATAGCTCCTCAGAAAGGTCAGAGGAGAGAGAGCAAAATGGAGAGAGGTCAGAACGAAGACCCAGCTAACCATCCTAGGACCTCGGCACAGAACAGCCCTGGACGGCAGGGCTGTGCTGAGGGACGCTCCTGGCCTGTCTCTATTTTGGGGAATAATTACGCATGTTCGATAATGATCAGAATGTTGGTGATGATGATGGACATCCACTACCACCTACTAAGAGCTTGCTCGTGCCAGGCATGGATCTATACCCATTCCTTCAACAGCACAAAACCAAGAGGAGCCCTAGCCAGCTTGGCTCAGTGGACAAAGTGTCAGCCTGCGGACTGAAGGGTCCCAGGTTCGATGCCAGCCAAGGGCATGTCCCTTGGTTGCGGGCACATCCTCAATCGGGGGTGTGCAGGAGGCAGCCGATCAATGTTTCTCTTCGATGTTTCTAACTATCTCTTTCCCTTCCTTCTCTGTAAAAAATCAATAAAATATATATTTTTTAAAAATGTTGAAGGGAAGCTTTGGATGCTATGGGTTTCCATTTCCCTGGCTCCCCGCACCGCAGTGCACCTGCCTCGTGTGACATGAGAGCCAGAGATGGCTTTCTCCACCTGCTTCCCTTCCTACTAGAAAGCCCGAACGCTCCTCCGGTGACCTGGTTAGCGACCACAGAAGGTTTATTTTTAAGACGCGGGTGCGGGTTGCAGTTTGCAGAGCTGGAGCTCCGCGGCTGCCTGCTCAGCCCCAGGGCCCCTCGAGGAAGCATTTCCCGCGTCACCTGCGTGCCAATCACCGGCTCCTCAACAGCTGCCGCAGAGGCTCCGCCGGATCCTGCGCACCTGCCGCTCCCCCACCTCTCCCCAAAGGCGAGGCCTGCTCTGAGGCTGCATCCTGAAGGAGCCGAACCGCGTCCAGGTTCCCGGCCGCTGCCCTCCTCAGGCCTTTCAGGCATCCGTCCGCCGGGAGCCTGCAAAGGGGCTCCCCCAGGCAGGTAGACTCCTCCTGAGTCAGAGAGCTCTCTCTGATTCCCTAGAAAAGAGCTTACCTTTCTCTATTGACAAGGCCCATGCTTTTCACTTTGATTATTCTAGTGCAGTGGTACCTCGAGATACAAGTTTAATTCGTTCCGTAACCTTGAGGCGTGGGAAACTATGAGACGCTTGAGTCGCGGTAAACTGGTGGGACGTGTGCAGCCGGCCGATTCACGCGAGATTACTCCTATCTCAAATGTTGCTCGAATTTCAAAGCAAAAATCGCTCACTCGACGGCTCGTATCTCAAAAATCTCGTATGTCAGGGCACTCGTATCTCGAGGTTCCACTGTAAACGTGTGTTAAGTGCCTTCTGGCCTTAGCTCATGGGTGGACATGTTTCTTGCCCTCACGTAGAGAAGATGGGCATGAGGAAGGAGGGAGTTGGACCCAATCTAAGTGCTACCTAAGGAGACGCTCATTCCTATCCTACAAGCACTCAGTGTTTTAGCCAAACTGGGATACACACCCGCCCCTCCAAGACCCCCTCTACTCAGCCTCCTTCAGAAGAGGTGGCCAAAGCTCTGGACTGGGTGCCAGCCGGCCTGGGTTTGATCCCAGCTCCGGGGCTTTCTGAGCTGTGTAAACCTGACCAGGTTATTAACGTCTCTGTGCTCTGTTTCCTCGGGTGTAGAGCGGCAATACTGGCGGCGCCCAGACCACTGGGTTGTCTGAGGTTGAATGAATTCGTTCACAGGAAGCTCTCGGTGGCTCCTGGAGCACGTGGTATACATGACCCAAGTTCAACTATTTTCACCCCAGGACTCAGACTTTTATCCAAACACAATCATTTTTTTAAAAGGTCCACTGTAACGTAAGTCCCACTTCCTCCAAGAAGCACCAGCTGAGGTCCTCAGTCTGTGGACCCTCCCCACCCTCAGAAGTACATGTCAGCACTGAGCAGCCTGACTGGGGAAGCAGGTCTTCAAAATGGTCCCTTCTCCAAGAACTGGCTCAGGCTGGGCTGGGCATGGTGGTGGGGATGGCAGAGGGGTCGGGGCAGGGAGGTTCTCACAAGGTATCCCAGGCTAGGAAGGAGCAGGGAATGGCAGAGAACACCCCTTCCCGCAAGATTTCCCAACTCGGGTCTGGGCTCGGGAAGGGCGGAAGGGAGGGCATACAGGGCCATCGGGCTCAGGAGCCGTTATCATGGCCCAGCTGCTCTGATCGGCACCTCCGAGGCATCCAGGCAATCGCCGCAGTGGGAGGTTTTCCACCGAACACGTCAGCCCTGCCAGGCAGAGGACGGCTGAGTCGGCAGGTGCCACACCTGCAGAGAAGCTTCAGGGAACCGCACCCTAGCGGGCAGGAAGGAAAACGGGCTCCCCCCGCAACCCGGCAGTGACAGTCAAGCCAGCCTGCCAGTCGGTTCCGTGCACATAACTAGCATTGGTCTCGGACCGGAGGCTGCAGTAGGCACTGCCCCGGTAAGGAATGCAAGATGTCCAAGCCGCCCGCTTGTGTTTGTCAGCTTCCGGTCACTCTCAGCACCACGTTGGATTTCCATGATGGCATGGTCACTACCAGAATTTACCCCTCGTGTTAACTTGTCTGGCGTCTGTCCACAGGAGAAGGCAAACTCCGTGAGGACAGAGCCCATCTTGTCTGCCTTCTCAGACCTGGCACTTAGTACATAGCTATGGAGTGAATGAATGAGTGAATGAATGAATGAATGAATGCCTTTGGGAAGGAAAATAACCAGTGTGCTGTGTCTAACTGTTCCACACCCTGGCCGAGAGCTTTACCCATTATCCCACTAACTCCCATCATTCCCTAAAAGGACCCGTTTATTCCTACCACCCAGCGAGGGAGCTTCAGAGCCAAACACAGTCCAGGGAGAAGCACCCCCACACACACACCCCAGCCTGAGAGTGGCAATGGGGGAAGTGGGGCGATCAGAGATACCCAGAAGGCAAAGCGGCAGGACGTAATGATGCGGTGCAGGGGCTAAGAAAGAGACGAAGTCCAAGCTCTCAGCTTGGCTTCTGGTTATGAGCCCTGATTCCACGGTGATGTCACAGTGACTGGAAATACAAGTGGGTCTAAGTCAGCAATGCCTTGTGCAGTCAAGGCCGTGGGACTTCCTCTGAGGCAGGTTCAAGGCCCTCCGCCCCCAACTGCTGAGTCCCTTCCAAGGAAATGCTCAGCCTAAGGGACGGCCTTGCTATCGGTCCCCCCCCCTTTCCCCCCTCCACGAACACTCACATCCAATGGAGAGATGTGAAGATGTGGCTTCTTGTCTGATTGGGGCCGATCTGAAGGCTGCTCCAGTTTCAGAGGCCTCTGTTGCATTTCAGCCCTTCTCCCCCCTCTCTGTCCATTTCTCCTTCCCTGTGTGGACCCCAGGAGCACTCTCCAGTCTTCCTCCTGCAGGGAAATCTCAGAGTCGCTTTTCCAGGAACCCCAAACAAAGACGCCTCCCAAGACGTACTCTGAAAACCAAGGACACCCAACCAGGATCACCACGTTGGGCCAGTGCAACCGGATCCCAGCCAACCTGTTTCTTCACCATCTGAGACGGATCGGGGAGTGGGGGTCTTATTTCCGGCCGGAAATGGCCACATGCTGGTTAAGGGCATTGTTCATTCTGGAGCCAGGCTGGCCTGACATGGAATCCCAGCGTCACCCTCGCCGGCTACATGACTCTGAGCAAGTCTCTTCTGCTTCCCGCTTTGTAAAATAGAATTCAGCCTCACAGGACACTGAGGATCGCGCATGTCCATACACACGAGTCTTCAGCACGGGACCAGGCTCTGCAGGTGCGGCAGACACGTTAGCTCCCAGCTGCTGACAGTTTTACAAGGTGCACGTGGGTCTTTTCTATAGAAACCGTGGGTGTGCAGGTCTGCAGCTCACAGAGCCCAGCAGCGCCTGGGCCTGATGCTAATCACGGCTGGGTGGGTAGATGGACGCGTACCTGTACGCTCGGGTGATGCCTGGACACTGGGGTGATGCCTGGACATTGGGGCGATGCCTAGATGAGGGCTCTCTTGCTATTCCCCCTCCTGCACCCCTCCAGAAGCTTTCAGAATGAAAGATCCGGAACAAGCTGGAAGATACTGTTATCTGGATTGTCTGAAATTTGCTTATCATTAATTCAGATCAACTAGAGACAGGTCATTTCCATAAATCAACTAACCACACACCAGGCCCGCCCCGCAAAGCATCCAGATGACAACGATGATGTGAATTTATGCAGTGTCTTTGTTCTGCAAAACTCCAAGCAGTCGACAATCATTATCTCGTTAATCTACTACTGCCATCTCTGAGAGGTAGGCAGAGAGCGGGGAAATAATACCGATAGGAACGGTGAATACTTACTGGCCACTTATTCTGGGCCGGGCCCTATTTCAAGGGCTTTATCCATATTAACTCCTTATAACCCGATGAGGCAGTTTCTATTGTTTTCCTTGTTTTACAGAGGAGGAAACTAGAATGCAGACAGGAACTTGCCCAGGGCCAGCAGGAATGGAAGTAGGACCCCACCCCTCTGGGGCCTGCATCACCCCTACATCATCTTGCTCCCACAACTCAGGAATCAACAGGTCACCAGGGGCCGCTGCAAACGTCAGAGCTATGGGTGGGAGACATCTCAGGGATGGTGAAAGTCTGAGGCCAGATAGATGTGCAGAGCAAATGGGGGAGGCCTGCAGGCCCTGCCTTCAGGAGTGGGTCTGCTCCCCAAATGTGGCATTCACTTGCTGGTTGATTTCACCCCCAAACCAAGAGCCACCAAGGAACTTGGACCTTCCCCTGGATGACTACCAGAATAAGACACGGGTTGGGTGTTCGGGAGGTAACACTGCAAGGACAGGTAAAGGTGCCAGCAAGGTGGAGGGGGGAGGGGGGTGAAGGGACTCAGAACAGGGACAGGGAAAAACCCACATTTTTCTCCATCTCATCTTGTCCTTCCTTTCTACAAAGAGTCCAGGCAGCAGCCACCATCATCTTTTTATTTTATTTTTTTAATATATTTTATTGATTTTTTACAGAGAGGAAGGGAGAGGGATAGAGAGTTAGAAACATCCATGAGAGAGAGACATCCATCAGCTGCCTCCTGCATGCCCCACACTGGAGAGGTGCCCGAAACCAAGGTACATGCCCTTGATCGGTATTGAACCTGAGACCTTTCAGTCCACAGGCCGATGCTCTATCCACTGAGCCAAACCGGTTTCAGCCACAATCATCTCTTTTAAAAGGTGCCAAATCCCATCACCACCCTCACCCTCCAGAGCTTTTCCACCTGGACCCTTAGCCTTGACAGACCAGGGCCTGGCCTCCCTCCTCTTCCCACCGCATCCCAAACGCCACACCCAGTCTCACTGAAGATGAGTCACACTCCCAGATGCCTAGCCTGAGGGAACCCAGGTACCTCGATACGTCCCTACTCTGATTCTCTTATGATTTGCTCCTATTCATTCACTCATTTCTTATTTTTCCTCCCCTAATTAGAATGCACGCTCCATACGAGGGTGGTTTATGTACGATTCATGAAGTATCCGCAGTCTGGAGAACAGAGGGATGCACATTCATAATGGCACCCTAAGACGCCAGGGATGATGTCGGTATTTAACTCCTCACAGCACCCCGCCAAGGCCGATCCTATCACCACCCCCATTTTATGGAGAAGGGAGGAGGCAGCAGGGGTTCATTCACTCCAGGCCATCAGCTGCGAGGTTCTAGCTCCATACATCACCGCCAGTGGTTCTCGCTGCTCTCAACATACAGCCTCAACTCCTTAAAACAGGGTGGGAATGTCAGACCCCGGGACCTTATAAGGCCCTCAAAATCATTTGGTCTGGCCCTGGCAAGAGACTAGGTGTGAGTTCATTAAATATTTGACCAGCTACAGCAGGCTAATTTTTAAGTTAATAATTTTGTATGGCCAGAGAATGATGTTATAAATATCTAAATAGCTGTTGGCAGAATAAAAGGTTCGAAACCCAGGCCCTAAAACAATAAGGAAGCCTTTATGATGAGACCTAATCTCCTTTCTAGTCTCATCTCTCGCCGTTCCCTGACGCACACACTAAGTTCCAGCCCCACGGAACCTTCTGGAAGGTCCTGCCTCTCTTGTCCCCTTCATTTGCCTTTGCTGTTCTCCACCTGGAGCTCTTGCCTTTCTTGACCAGCTCCTTTCTTACTCTTCAGGTTCCAGCTCAGGGTTCCGCATAGGAGGCCTCTTCACGGGTACCCCATAGCACCCCGCACTTCTCCTCACCCCAGACGTAGCCTTTGGGGGTGGGCATGATGGAGACAGAGGCAAATGAAAGGGAAAGATCAACCGGTGATCTTTAGACAGAGTGATTGGGATGGCTATGCATTCATTAAACCAATAGTCTTCAATTTTTTTATCAATGCCCCTATAATTCTTGAGGATACTCCCAGTATATGAATACATATTTAATTATAGACATATTGAATCACTGCTATAATTCACTATAAAATTTAAACAAAATGTAGAAGCGCAGAAAGGATGAGAAACAATTATTAGGAAGAGATGTTCTAGAACATTCTTCTGGCCTTCTGGTGCACTGTCCGGCACACTCGCGAATATACCTGTATTCAAGGGCTACTGTGCCAGAATGACATCTCGCTTTAGTGTTAAAAAGGAAAAATATAAAGACACAAGGTCACTCCCTGATCCTAGCTAATTACACATGGCAGGCGCCTGCCAATAATTTGCCACGTGACTCAGAGGCTGGGGTTCAATAGATGCTAGGTAAGCCAGCCTCCGGCAGGTCACTTCCGATCGGTTGGTCTCAGTTTCCTCCTCTGTAAATAGAGGGTGTAGTCTACATCCCGAGGGGCCCGAGTCTACACCGGCACAGAGACCCAAGGTCAGGGTCACTCAGCTCTCCGAACCACACCACTGTCCCCTGACCTAGAAGCGGCCCCCTCCACGGTGCGGGGACCTGCGGCCACGTTCTGGGGTGAGCAGGGGCTTCCATTCGCTGCCCTTTTCTTGATGTTCACCGGTTTACACGGAAGGGAGAAACGCCCGCCAAGAAACAAAGGCGCGCTCTCTCTCACCCCAGCCAATTATGCAGAGATTTCAGGAGAGTAATGAAAACCATAAAGCATTCGCTGAAATAAGAGATCCCAATCTCCCATAATCTTCGGTGATAAAACGCAGAACAGCGGGCCGGTGACACCCATTCATAAATCCCGGGCCCGTTTACCGGCGCTCGGTCCCTGGCCCGTTCCCCAGCCGGGAGGACCCACTCTGTGGTCCTGTGGCGGGTACTTGAAGGGTCACCGGTGCCTGTCAACATCCTGCAATGCCAGGGCTGCAAGACACATCGATGGTGACAGTTTGCTTCCGCTCCGGACTGCAGCCAGGCACTGCCCTGTGACGGGGCAGGGTGGGGGCAAGGAAGCTGAGGCTCATGGAAACCAACTTGTCCCAGAGCTAACACTGCTAGGGGTGGAGCCACGCCTCCCTGCAGCCTGATCCACTGCCTCCTTTTTCTGGAAGGCTCCATGAGCTTCTCAAGCCTGGGCTGGTCTTTGTCTTCTGTCTCCCACTCCCCCGGCGTGAGACCTGGCTGGTAGCAGGTGGTGACTAACACCAAGGAAGGCAGAAAGGGGTGAGGGGGGAGGGAACGGAGGGAGAGGAAACGGAGGGATTCAGTCTATGGCTTCTCTGCCGATGCTGAGAACAATGCTAACAACAAAGACCGTTTATTCACAGAGCCCTTCACTGCGCCAGCTGGCAGGGCCGGTGTTTTGCATGCCATGTCTCTTCTCCCCTTCCAGCAGCCTACAGGGAGGGCACCGCTGCCGAGCCCCTCGTACAGAGGGGGACATGGAGGCTCAGAGAGGTCCAGTAACCTGTCCAACATCACCCAGCATGTAGGTGCTTCACCATCTCTCCATCCTGCCTGCCACAGGGAGGGGAAATCAGACTTCTTAAATCTTTCCAGCACCTTCTGCTACGCTGAGTGGTAAGAGCAGGGGGTAGCTCTCAATCAGAGGGAGACAGCCCCCCGGTGACAGCCTCCTAAGGAACCTGACGCCTGTCCCCAGGGCAGGGCCTGCAGCCAACGCCCGGTCAGGGGCCATTTTCCCAAGTGACGGGACATGCATTCTCCTTCCCACAGGCAGAAGGAGCCCGTGCAGCTGTGAATGTGGGCATGAACAGTCAGGACCGGGAGGAGAAAGGGAGAGAGAGGCCGGTGTGTAGAGGTGGAAGGAGCAAGCTCAAGGGAAATGAGGGCCTGGGAAGGGGACATGTCCAGGTGTCAAGGTGGGAGTCCAAAAAGTGGGAGGGTGGGCATCTCCGGGTGAAAAGCACCAACAGAATGGGCTGCATTGCCAGGTAGCCTCGGCTCCCCCATTTCCTCCTGTGGGACCTGGGACAAATTACTTCCCCTCCCACCGCCTGCAGTCCTCATCTATAACAGGAGACTAATAAGAAGAGTATCGCCGAAACCGGTTTGGCTCAGTGGATAGAGTGTCGGCCTGCGGACCGAAAGGTCCCAGGTTCGATTCCAGTCAAGGGCATGTACCTTGGTTGTGGGCACATCCCCAGTAGGGGGCGTGCAGGAGGCAGCTGATTGATGTTTCTCTCTCATCGATGTTTCTAACTCTCTCTCTCCCTTCCTCTCTGTAAAAAATCTATCTATCTATCTATCTATATATATATATATATATATACATATATATATATATATATACACACACACACACACACACACACATACACACACACACACACACACACACATATATATATAAAAGAATAGTATCTACCGTACAGAGTTGCTATCAGATTAAAGAAAACAGTGCACATAAATTGCTCTGAGCACAAGGCCTGGTACAGGGAAGCACTCTATTAGCATCAGCGATGGGCGGTGCCGGTCCGGTCAGGATAACTGATGTGTCAAGTCAGGGGAGGCGGAGGCAGGGGGAGGGAAGCTGTAAGGAGGGCGCGGTCACATCACCCCAAATCTTGTAAGTGACGTGAGGTTAACAGACCGTGTCTGAAGGCAGCCAAGCCAAAGAGAGCCGTCCGGTGACGTGCCCGAGGCTGAGTCACAGTGTTCTCTGGCAGCCACGGCGGCTGAATCATCTGGCGGCCCAGCCCCTGGCATCGACTCTGCACAGAGTGGGCTCTCCACTAACGTCAGAAAAATGAACAAGTGGCTGAGTCTCCTGAAGTCTATAATGAGATTATATTCCCCACATTCTCTCTCCCTCTGCTGAATCCCTTTCATTTCCCGCCCCGCCGATTCATTTCTCCTCTTCCCACGCCTCCTGAGCATCTATTGAATGTCCTGGTCCTTCCGGACACTAGCAGGGCATTAAAAGGAGTCAGGACAGGGCTGTGATGCAAGCAACCAGACATACGCATTGAACAACCAGAGTGTGAACTACATATTCCACGTGGCCACATCCCACTGCCTGCCCAAAACAGGGTCGTTCCTTTGTCTGTCCACTCTGTGCCTAAATCCAAAAAGAGCAATCCTCTAGCTGCCTTTCTTATTCCCAAACAGCCAGTCCTCACAAGCCTTTCCCTAAGAAACCTGTGAAAGGGGCTTACAGCAGCTCAGCAAAGGGCTCTTCATCTCTCAGTGACACATCACGACTCACAACCTCCATGAGGAACCATGCTAAGTCTGATGCTTGGGGGACAGAGGGCCTCCTTCTGGCCATTGCTATGCACGAACAGTTCCAAGTCTCCAATCAGCACATGCTGGCCCTTTAAGACCCAAGACACTTCTGAGGGCATGCTGGGGGCAGTCCACATGGCAGGTTGGGTTCCCCGAGAAGCCGGAGAGCAGATGAAGATGAGCATGATGAGGTGTAGATGTAGCGCTTCTACACAGAGAGACACTAAGCTGTGCTCTTGGGCTTGACCTCTGTGTAGGGAAGGTGAGAACCGGGCTGGGCAGAGGAAGAAATTGGGCTGAGATTTGGCTCCAATGGAAGCCTCAGCCTCGCCCTAAGTGTGCTCAGAGGCTGGGATAACCCTTCAGAGCCATCGGGAGTTGGTGAGTGGGAGTCCAGTTTTCATGCTCCCATTCCAGTCAACTGGCCATGGAGGGCCGGCTGCCTCAGAGGGGGTGTGACTTCTGCCCAGATAATCTCTCTTAAAGAGGGTTGGCCTGTGAACTGAAAGGTCCCAGGTTTAATTCCAGTCAAGGGCACATGCCTGGGTTATGGGCTCGATCCTCAGTAGGGGACATGCAGGAGGCTGCCAATCAATGATTCTCATCATTGATGTTTCTATCTCTCTCTCCCTTCTCCCTTCCTCTCTGAAATCAATAAAGATATATTTTAAAAAAAATAAATAAAGAGGCAATTTCCAAATAGGACCAGGAGCTGTGGGCTGCACCAGCCGCATCCTGACGGTGACGAGTGGCCTTCAGTCCCGAAGGGGTCCTCACCAGTGCATCTCTGAGTCCATGATGTGGCCACAGACTCTTCCCCACTGAAAAACGGGAAAACACAGGGCAGTGATTGAGAGGCTGGGCTCTGGAGTCAGACAGGTCAGAGCTCCATTGGACAACCTGTCAGCCTGTCTATACCTCTGAGCCCCTCACCTGTTAAAGGGGAGCTAATAGTCTCTCAGGCATTCAGCTGTGGTAGAGTTGGATAAAACAACACAGCTGGCATGCAGTAATCACTCAATAAAACCCAGGCCAGAGGAAGAAAGGAACTACACTTCAGGCCAGTGTTTCTATTTCAGTCTCCTAGGGTCAGAGGCACGAATGCCAGTATTTATTCAGGGCCCACAACTATATACCAGGACCAGGTGGAGGTCCCGGGAATGCCTGGCCCTCATGAAGCTGAGTGGAACGGAACGTGACTGTGTCTGAGACACAGGCCCCGTGAAGAAACATATAGCTGGGAAAGAGGACAGAGGATGGCTGGGGACAGAGGGGAGAGGTCAGGGGCGGGGACCGGCTCTTCTAGACAGACCCATCAAGGAAGCATCTCTGAGAGGTGAGCAAACTCCAGACCGAAGTGAGGACAGGAGAGTGTGGGGGGTGCCATCTTGGTAGAGGGAATCTCCAGGTCAAAGGCTGCTCATTATATTCTGGGAATGGCAGAAAGGACCCGGGGATGAGAAGAGCCATGAGTAAGGTTGGAGGGAAGGAATGGGGCTGAAGAGGCAACCAGACTGGACCACACAGAGCCTCAGGCCCGGCAAGAATTCTGTGTCCTCCTCCGAAGGTGCTGGAGGAAGCCCCTGGCGGTATTTTTATGGATTTCAGAGAGGAAGGGAGAGGGAGAGAAACATCCCTGATGAGAAAGAATCATTGATCAGCCACTCTCTGCATGCCCCTCAACAGGGATACAGCCCACAACTTGGACATGTGCCCTGATCTGGAATTGACCTGTCACCTCCTGGTTCAGAGGTCGATGCCTGGTTCAGAGGTCAACCACTGAGCCACACCGCCGGGCTCCTGGCGGGATTTGAGCTGGAGAGGGATACTGCGGGGATGCATGGGTTCTGAGTTGAGAGAACCAGTGATGAAAGTCACCAGCTGAGTGCTGGTCGGCGAAGGAGGAAGGAAGAGGGTCCCAGATCCCAGAGCAGCAAGGAGTCAACAGAGCATCTGGCCCAGCCTCTTGCCTTCAGCAATTGGGGGGTGAATGTCGCCACGTGGGGGGTGAGGAATCTGAGTGCAGAGACTCCGAGAGACCTGCTGAGGGCTCCACAGCCACTGAGGAGCAGAGGGAGGGGGGTGGGGACCTTGGTCTCCTCCTGGGAGGTGCTCCAGCAGCCCATGCTGAGGAGGGTGCTAGTATTCACTGCTGCTATTTTTAAGGCAAACACACTAATGGGATTGTAGATAGACAGGGAGGGAAGAGGGAGGAAGAGAGGGAGGGAGGGAGGGAGATAGACAGATAATAGATAGATAGATGATAGACAGATAATAGATGATAGATAGATAGATAGACAGATAATAGGTAGACAGATAATAGATAGACAGATAATAGATGATAGATAGATAGACAGATAATAGATAGATAGATAGATAGATAGATAGATACATAGATAGATAGATAGACAGACAGATAGGCAGAGAGACAGATAATGGAGAGAATAGGGATAGAGACATAGAGACAGTTTAGGAAGTTCCTGAGTCACAGCAGTGAAGGTGTCAGTTTAACTCTCTGTGTCCCCTGACCAGCCTCTCTCTGGTCCACACACCACGCAGCGGAGATTTCGCCTTTCCCCAGCATCCCTCTGCCAGAAGCAGTCCCTCACGGCCCAAGAGGGAGACCAGTTCAGCTCTCAGGTGAGTCTGGACCCAGAGCACGCAGTGAACACAGTTCGGTCTCCGCACCACGGAGCTGGGCGGTGCCTGCAGCACAGGCAGGAGAAGATCCAGGGCCATCGCCCAAGAGGCCACACGCCTGAGGCCATGGTCTCCCGACAAGGCCCAGAAAGCAAACGTTCTCCTTCGCTCCCGGATGTACAGGAAACATCACCTGCGGGCAGGCGGCCAGGAGTCCCTGTCCCAGCAGGCTGGGCGGAGCAAAGCACACAGCTCGTTCTGAAGAGTCTGAGGAGAATGAGAACCTGGAGGAAAGTCCCCCCTAACCCCTGTAAGGACAGAGATCTGGGGCTTGGTGTGAGGGTCCCCGCCCGGGAGGGTGAGGAAGGGAGAGATGAGCAAGGCCTTGAAACCCTTCCCCTGGGGCAGGGGAGAAATCAGCTCCAGGAGGGGCCTGCCAGGCAGGACAGCAGCAGCAGGGGGAGGAAATGTAGGTTAGCATCTGGGGCAGTTCTGACACACACACACACACACACACCCCACCCCACCCCACCCCCTGCACACCAGGCTGTGTCAGTCGGGAAGTCAGACAGCGGCTGTGTGAGAGAGGAAACAGCAAAGACAAAAGATCAAGAAGGTGGCAAAGCCTCAGTTGGGGAAAAGGAGCAGAAGAGGAGGAAAACGGAGTCGCTCCGAGGACGCAGAGGGAGGGTGCTGGGGTCAGGCTGAGGAGAGGCAGGGCTGCTAGCTGCCCCCACTCCTGTCCCTGTTGGCCCCCTCCCCACCCCCGAGTCAGACTCAGGCCTGAGTGATTCAGGGGCTGAGCATCCCTCCCTCCAGGGAGACCTGCAGCGGCCCCCAGGCTCACCTGGACCACTGCCCAGGGCACTGGCTGTAATTCCACTCCACGTCCTCCCCACCACACGGAGGTCTCCCTCCCTGGAGCCCTGCACTCCTGCGTGGACTCCACTCCGCATCTGTCCTGTCTGGCTTTTATTTGCTGGGCTGGGCGCTGAATTCCTCCACAAACATTCATGGAGCACTCAGCAGGCCCGGGCTGGCAGCTGGGAGGGATGCTGAGTGAGGTCAGCCCTCTCTCAAGAATTGGAGGGAGAGGAAGCGCCGGGTGGTACAGCCAGGGACCCGCCAGCCCCAGTCTGCTCCCCCACAGTGTGACCTTGGGCAAATTCCTCCATCTGTCTTCATCTTGGTCCTTCATCCGTAACACAGAGGGGCGTGAGGATGGGGGGGTGGGGTGAGGAGGCCCGAAGGGCAAGCGGGGTCAGGTCAGGGTCTTCGCATAATGTCACAGCCCTTTATTAAGCACCTACTACTCTGTGT
The DNA here is from genome assembly GCA_004026805.1 of Lasiurus borealis. Classification (NCBI taxonomy): domain Eukaryota; kingdom Metazoa; phylum Chordata; class Mammalia; order Chiroptera; family Vespertilionidae; genus Lasiurus; species Lasiurus borealis. The sequence continues at coordinate 75,510 of PVJN01002350.1, forward strand.
GTGGAAGCGGTTGAGATGCTTTATGGATGCTGCTCCTGTGCCTATAATCACCCCAAGAGGTGGGAACGCTCTCTGCCCACAGATGTGACAGTACTCGGGGGAGAGGTCTGCTCGGTGCCGGCACACAGTACGAGCATGAGTAAATGTTGAGTATTTGTTCTCTGACACACATCTGCATTGACGGGGTCCAATATGTCTAGGCCGGTGGTTCTCAAGCAGAGGTGATTCTGCCCCTCCCCCGGGGACAGTTAGCAGTGCCTGGGGACATTCTTTTTTTTAATTTCTTAAAACATATTTTATTGATTTTTTACAGAGAGGAAGGGAGAGGGATAGAGAGCTAGAGACATCGATCAGCCGCCTCCTGCATGCCCCTTACAGGGGATGTGCCCACAACCAGGATACATGCCTTTGACCGGAATCGAACCTGGGACCCTTCAGTCCGCAGGCCAACGCTCTATCCATTGAGCCAAACCGGTTTCGGCTTTAAATTTTTTTATTAATGTATTACACGTATACATATCTTTCCATTGCCCCCTCCTCCACTACCATGCATACCCTAACCCCTCAGAGTCTTGTGTCCATTGGTTATGCTTATATGCATGCATACAAGTCCTTTGGTTGATCTCTCCTGGGGACATTCTTGATTGTCACAACATGGAGGAGGGGCGGGGCTGCTGGAACCCAGTGGGAAAGGCCCGGGGTGCCGCTCAACATCTTTCAATGCACAGGACAGTCCCCACCATCATGAGTTCTCTGGTCAAAATCGTCAGGATGCTGAGGCGGAGACACCCAGCTCTGGCCCTGGGGATCCAGAGTGTAGCCCACAGAGTCCCCAGAGCCCACATCCCAGGACAATGGACAGACAGACAATGAACAGCTAACAGATAAATGGGTAGAGGTTTGCTGGTACTAAGTGTTAAAGAGAATAATAAAGTAGGACAGGAGGGAAGAGTGTAACGGGGTCACGGGGAACATAATGGGACATTTGAAAAGAGACAGAGAGAAGTGAGGGGTGCATCTGTGGCTGCCTGATTGACGGGCGAAGGCCCTGGGCCGGGCACAGGTGCACCCTCAGGTGCAGCAGAAGGTCCGTGCAGCTGGTGCACAGCGAGCCGGAGCAGGTGGTTGGGAATGAAGTCACAAAGTTACCAGGACGATTCCGTTAGCTTTGGGGATGCTGTACGGCCCCCAGAGTGGTACACGCCTGGAGGATGTGGGTCCTGCCCTTGTGTGCAACCTCCCGGTGCCACACACTTGCCGGAACGGGGCTGAGGAAGATGCCAAGTTGAACGGTACACTGGCTCAGGTCAGACAGCTTCCTGTATTAGGAAATTTACACGAGACAAACTGTCCCCGCTTTGTTCTGGCTTAAGGCAGTGGATTCAAATGTGCTGACAGCTTTTATTTTAGAGTTGTTGGTTGGCATTCATTCATTTCAGGAGAGAGAGTAAGTATGTAACGAAACCTATCGCCGAGAAAGGGGTAGCAAGGCCCAGAGCTGATTCTGAATAGAATTTTAGCCTTTTCTTTGAGTCTTGATGAGAAGACATAGTCTTCATGGATCCAACAGTTGTTATTTAAAGTTAACCACAGTGCAGAGCTGGGATGATGCAAACACAAATCAAGCACAAATTCTTTTGCAAGCAATGTATGGGGTAGTACGAAAGTTAAGACATGCAGCTAATCCTATATAATAAAAGGCTAATATGCAAATTGTGCTCAAGACCAGAGTTTGACCAGGGGCGGAGGCCGGCTGTCCAACCACCTGTGGTCCCTCCTCCTGGCCCGCCCTTCCTCCAATCGCCCCCCACCCAGATTAGGGGCAGGGCCGGCCTGCCAACCGCCTGCAGCCCCTCCATTGCCCCACCCTCCGTCCAGATTGGGCAGGCCAGTAGAACCTCACCCATGCACGAATTCGTGCACCAGGCTTCTAGTTAATAATATAAGGCACAATATCAACTGAAGAGAATGAACAAAGAACGATTAATAAGAATCGATGAGTACTTAAAAGGCAGACAGCATACAGCTTTCATCTCACATGCCAACTCTAGTGGGTGCCTAAGACCGTATTGAGAAGCATTCTGAAATCCACCATGAACTCTGTGAGAAGGTGCCATGCTCCATGACTGTGTCTGCCATGAACAGAGATGTCAGGTGGCAGGTGCCCCCAGCATCTTTGCCATCCAAGCTTAAGTGGAGACCAAATAAGTGGAAGCGTAGTTTTAAATGTGCATCGTGCCCTTGCTTTTCACACTTAATATATAAATATAATAAGTATGCTATACTATTAAGGTGAAAACGGAGGGGTAAACAACTCAGTTTCATAATGTCGAGTGTTCATTTATTTACCACCTCAACTCCAGGAGTATTTAAGAAGAAAAAAAAAAGAAAGAATAAGGAATTCTGTGCTATTAAGTGAATAACTATAAAAGGCTCAGACGAGTAACTATAACTATAAAAGTGCAACTTAAAATCAGGGGGTAGCTGGCTGCTCCCCCGAGAGTTCCACAGAAAACCCTCTGGCAGAAGAGCAGGGAAATCTCTTCCTCCAACTGGATTTGCCAGTCAAATCCTTCCTTTCCAGGGCCCGGACGGCCATGCAACATGTCCTTCTGTCACTGCCCGTCCTTCTGTCACTGCCCCGTCCTTCCCGAGGCTGTCCAGCAACAGGTTTGGGTCTGCTTTCCCGGGGACCCTGTCCGCAGCCCGTTGGTAGCAGGACGGAAGCCACCCAGAAATGAGACTGAGCGCCATCCCTGCACAACCAAGCTCCAGAATGTTCGTCCACTTGCTAAGTCCAGGCTGGGATTGAGCCCAAGGTCTCAGGACCCAGAGAGAGATGAAATTGCTTTATTAATATCACAAAGTGGAGGTGGGGGAGGGGAGAGAGAATGTTCCGGATTTGCTGCGCCAGCAATACTTCAGCACACAAACAATCAGAAAGTGGGTCAGATGGGTCCCCCAGAGGCGGCCTAGGACGGCGCCCCACTGGGAGTGGGGAGGGGGGACCCTGTTGGCCATGTGCTGAGTCAAGGGGAACGGCTCTGTCCTGCCGCCCAGACTGACAGCCCTCCAGGAAAGGACAGAGCCACAAGCAAGGGATCAAAAGCTTAGATCACAAAAGTAAAAAAAAAAAAGTCCTTGTTGGAAAGGCAAACAGAAAACGTGCCTTCACGGCGCCAGCCTCGTGCGGCCTGTAGCAAGCTCTGCCCAGAGCCCGGGCTGCCCAGCCTGGCACCGCCTGGCTGGGAAGCGCTCCTCAGTCCTGTGGCCCAGCGACCTGGCTTCCTGTGGTGGTTCCTTTTATTTTCATTTCAGAAGAAAGAGCTGGGAGGGGGAGAGGGGAACCAAGCAGGAATGCAACGCGTTTCTGAAGTTCATGTGCAGACATGGCCAGGCAAAACCAGCTTCTGAAGGTTCGCTCGACATTCCTCGCTAAGCGTCTACCATGTGCCGGGCCCCTGTCTCTCTGAGCCTCTCGGGGTGGGACGATGCAAGTGGTCCATGAAGACCTCCGAGGGCACCAATAGGAAGGCAGGCCGTGCCAGAGGGCAGACCAATAGGAAGCTTTCATGAGCCCTCATGGGACACCGCGACAGGCCCAGAAATAAAGGAGTGGGTGTCGTGGATTAGCAGGTACGAACAGGAGGCAGTGACATTTGTGCAATTAGGAGTAGCATGTTCCCGACAAATAGCCACACTTGGGTGAGACCCTGGGAGATGACTTAAAGGTTCACTGAAGTCATTTGTCTGATGATGACGATGATCACAGGGCAAACAGTATTAATACTGAGTGCTCTGCGTTTACATGTATGACAGCATTTCTTTCTCACGACAATCCCAGGAGGTATGTGGAATTATCCCTGTTTTTCAGATGAAGAAACAGAGGCTCAGGAGGGCTGAGGAAGTGGCTCAAGGTCACAGGGCTGAGAAGAGGCGGAGCCAGGACTGAGGTCAAGTTCATCAGATCCCCAGGTGTGTGTTGGTTTCACTATGCCCCCCCTCGGGGCATTATGGGAAACCATCAGGGCTCCCCTGTCAGAACACACCACGCAAATTCCCCCAGAGCAAAACCCCATTCTGCTTCCGTTTTCGAGTGGTACGGTTCGGAGAGCTCATAATAAAATAACAAACTCAGAAACAAACCCGAGCACAGAAGAACTTGATTTATGATAAAGGCTACACCACAGATCAATGGAGAGGAAAAAAAGAAAAAGTGATTCCTTAATAATGTTGAGAAAGCTGGCTCACTAAATGAATCTGGGTCCCTTCCATTCACCATTTAGAAAGGCTCAGACTCCAAATGAATGAAAAACCTAAATGGGAAAAGGAAACTATAAAGCTAACAGGAGGAAGAGGGACTCTTTAATAAGAGTCCCAAAGTGCAAACCAGGAAAAAAATCGATGGCTTCAGTGACATCAAAATTAAGGGCTTCTGTCCAACGGAAGATGCTCTAGACAAAGTTAACAGAGAAGTGGCAGAGTGGAAAAAGACATTTGCAATGCCTAAACCCAACAAATGAACATCTAGCTACCCAAGAAAGACCAAGAAAGGTACAGGGGAGAAGGGGGAGGGAGAGGAAAAGCAACAGAAAAATGGTTTGTGAATATGAGAGGGCAGTTTTCACAAATGTGCAAACTAGAATGCTAGCATAGTCAACAGATATATGACAAAATTCAAAAAATCACCAGTAATGAGAGAAATGAAAATGAAACAGCAATGAGGTTCCACGCTACACTCAACATCGGAAAAATTGGACTGTTGCGTAATACTGGATGTGGTAGGAGATGTGGGTAAATGGGAACCCTCACACACAGCTGGTGGGAGTCTAGATTGGCGGAGTCAGTTCTAGAGACTTATCTGGTGATTATGGAAACCAAGGACGTACAAACCCTATGACCCAGCAAACCCACGCTTGGGGACAGAACCCAGAGAGATACAGTGGTACTTTGAGATACGAGTTTAATTCGTTCCATAACCTTGAGGCGTGGGAAACTATGAGAAGCTCGAGTTGCAGTAAACTGGTGGGGTCGTGTGCAGCTGGCCGATCCGCGCGATTACTCCTATCTCAAATGTTGCTCGTATTTCAAAGCAAAAATCGCTCGCTCAACGGCTCGTATCTCAAAAATCTCATATGTTAGGGCACTCGTATCTCGAGGTACCACTGTACTTATAGAGGTCCACAGAGTCAAGTGCAAGGATATTCATGACAGCACTGTTTGTGGTAGCGGGGAATTGGAATCAACTAGTTGCCTATCATTAGAGAATGAATAAATGCAAAATATGGTGGATACTTGTGATATGAGTGTCGTTATAGTACCATTCACCAATTCCAACTTTTCCCCTTCTAGGTTCATGATAGATGGCGGTTGCCACCTCTTGTGGCGGTGGGAATGGCCATGTGATTTGTGTTGGCTGCTTCTGGACTCGCGTGCTATTTGTTTGCCACAGAACCGATTATGAGCCCGTGGGAGGTTTGCCACTCTCTCCTCTCCCTGCCACGATGGAGGCTCCCTCCGCCGAAGGCCCTGACTGAGATGTGAAGCAAGGCGCCCAGGGACCTGACAGGTAGTATGGCCCATCAGTCAACTCTGTATTATTTTACGCCATTAGGATGGTGGTGGCGTTACTGCGGCATCACTCAGCCTACGCTGATCGCTACAACTCTGCAGCTGTTAGAAGCAATAAGCGAGATGTAAAGCCACCAACATGGACAGGTCTTCACACCACGGTGAGGACTTGAGTGGAAACAGTCAGAACAGCACAGGCTTTGCTATAAATACACACACATAAAAACATGCATGGCCTATAGACATAGTCCGTCTTTTCTGGGGTATAAGACGACTTTTTAACCCAGGAAAATCTTCTCAAAAATCAGGGGTCGTCTTATACGCCGAGTATCATCTTATAGGGCGAGTATATCCCAAACTCTTTATTTTAACTGGAAAAGTTGGGGGTCGTCTTATATGCCGGAAAATACGGTAACTGTTTGAGGGCATGTGTTAAACACCTCAGATGGGTGTGGAGATCACAGATTTGAAAAGAGAAAAAGTAAGAGCTAAAAAAAGAGAGCTTTACATCGATGATGATGACACCTGTATCAACTTATGAGTATGCATCATTCAACTCTCTCTTATATCTCAGATCCGAAAAGGAATGGGCGGTGTGTAAATAACTTGTCTTATTAGACTTCAGATGCATTTTAAATCCTTCCCTTCTCCACTAAGTTTTTTTTTTAAATATATTTTATTGATTTTTTTTTACATAGAGGAAGGGAGAGGGATAGAGAGTTAGAAACATCGATGAGAGAGAAACATCAATCAGTTGCCTCCTGCACACCGCCTACTGGGGATGTGCCCACAACCAAGGTATGTGCCCTTGATCGGAACCGAACCTGGGACCTTTCAGTCCGCAGACTGACGCTCTATCCACTGAGCCAAACCGGTTAGGGCTCCACCAAGTTTTCATCGACCCAGACAGGCTTTCGCCTCACAACCTCCATGGTTACCACACTCTCCCGGTACAAAGATTATAGCCACGGCCGCTCCTGCCAACATCCCTTTCTCTGCGAGCTGAGGGAAGAGAGCAGCACGCAGCCTGCCTGGTCAGGCAAGCACGGAACCACACCGACTGGGGCCAACACCACCCCAATGGGCCAGGGGCCGTGCGGGGAGGGGTCCCAGCTCCCAATAGGATGTCAGCCGAGAACAAATGCAACGGCCAGTGGGCACGCCCGCAAGTCCTGCTCAGGCCTGCCCAGCAGGAGGCGATGCCAGGCTCAGGGGACCGCTCCTGGCAGCCGAGTTCGCTGGGTTCCCGGAGGACACGGGGTTCAGGAGTGGGCTGGCTTGGAACTCACTCCCTAGCCACATTCCAGCAATGATTATGCAGAAACGCTCTGGAGAGGCCAACACAGCTGGGCCCCGTCTTCCTCTCGCTGGTGTAGTGCAAAGGGGCCGGGCCGAGAGGCAGGCAGGCCTGAGCTGAGTTCCGGGGGTGCCCCAGGGAGAAGCTGGAAAGCTCTCTGGGGCAGGGACCCCAAAGTGATTTGATTGAGTATCTCTGGCTCCTCATCCAATGCTTATGGAGTGAATAAAGGAACGAATGCGTCAGTTAGTTGATGAACAGATTAATTTTTCTCCCAATGATCTCTGTTTTATACCTCTTCTCTCCCCAGTGGCATTGCATTAATTCGGCGCTTTGAGCTATTTCTCTCCCAGCCTAGCACTGGGTCAGGCGCACAGCGGAAGCCTATGAATATTTGCTGAACGGAATTGTTTCTGTGCGTCTTACCGATTCATTTTCTTTTGGAAACCACCAACTGGGATGCGTTTGTTTGTCTTAGGTGAGCCCCCGCCCCCTCCAGAATGTAAATAAAATCATTCCTTTCAGTTACCAAACGTGTCAGACAAGGTTCTTTCCTATTCATTATCGAGATTGATCCTTAGATCATCAGCCCTCTCTTATTATGTTCTTTCTATACATAAGTAGGACAAAACTAAACGAGAATAAGTAATCAACCCACAGTTTTCTGGACGGCAGCGTGGAAGAACAATAGAATTAGAAAACCAGCATTTTGCCATCCTCGCTATAACAAGGACTCCGGTAAGGATCATGCACAGATGCTAAGATTTCTGGGGGAGAGATTGTATAAGGGGAACAGGATACACATCACTTGCTAGCCACAAAGGGAAAATGTGTCTGTAATCGTGAGATCTTGTGGTCACTACCTTTTTAGCCAAAGGATCAAACTTAGCATCTCCGCCTGTGGACCAGCCAGACTTGATGCGTCCCCAGTGGGATGCGGTCGCAGCACACAGCAGCACCTGTGGTATTCCTGCCAAACACGATCCATTTTACTACGGCCAGGAGGAAACCCACAAACAAACCCGGAATGCGGCCATTCCACCAGACTCGCGGTCTGTTTTTCCTCAGAAACAGTCAGGCACGAGGACATAAAAAGGCAGGGAGCTGTTCCACATTAAAAGGGATACAGCAATCAAATGTAACACATTGGGGCTTAGACTTTTTTTTTTAAGTTAAGAAAGTCATTCTTGGGGCATTTGAGGAAAATTAAATATTTTGAATGGTGGATGATGCTGTTGAATTAATATCCGCGCTCTGAGGACGATATGATTGTATTAGTGTGAAATCTCTCGATTGTGATAGCACGGCCTGGGAATTAAGGAGGAGAATGGCCTTGTTCTCAGGAAAGGCAGCGGAAGAATCTGGGGTGAAGATCGGGGTAAAGTGTCTGAAACTTGCTTTTACATGGTTCAGCAAAATGAAATGTGGGGGGGGGTGGGGGGAGACAGAAAGAGAGAGAGAGAGGGAGAGAGAGGGGGAGAGGGAGAGGAAGAGAGCACATAACAATGCTAACAGTTGGTGAATCGCAGTAAAGAAAAAGAGTATATACTATTATCATACTATTCTTTCAAATTAAAAAAAAAAAAATCCTGGCTGCTGTGGCTGGGTTGGTTGGAGTATTATCCCACAAACTGAAAAGTCTACGGTTTGATTCCCGGTCAGGGCAGGTCAGGGCAGTGGCTAATTGACATCTCTCTCTCACCTCTCTCTCTCTCTCTCTCTCTCTCTCTCTCTCTCTCTCTGTCAATAAAAACTTACCTTCGGGTAAGGATTTTTTATATATATAGTTAAAAAAAAACAGTCCAAACCGGTTTGGCTCAGTGGATAGAGCGTCGGCCTGCAGACTGAAAGGTCCCAGGTTCAATTCCAGTCAAGGGCATGTACCTTGGTTTCGGGCACATCCCCAGTAGGGGGCGTGCACGAGGCAGCTAATCGATGTCTCTCTCTCATCGATGTTTCTAACTATCCCTCTCCCTTCCTCTCTGTAAAAATCAATAAAATATATTAAAAAAAACAAAACTTAACCAAATCCATTCTCCTCTATGGAAAAATTAAAACGAAACAAAACAAAACATAAAAACATGGGAGAAAAACATAAGTGTTCTGATTTTAAGGCCAAGGTCTAACCAGGACACTGACCCACCCAGTACAGGAGGTCTCTGGTGGACAAGCAGCGTCCCTCCTCCCTGTCCCCTGGACTGCCATCAGAGAGCCTTCTCCAGCGGGGAAGAACCACCAGCCGTTCAGACAGAGAGGGCTGCTTTCCTTCTTGTTGGTTAAAAACAGCTTTTCTGTTGATAAGGGTATCACTGTATACACAATATGGATCAGAGAATGAAGTCCATTTTCCACCCCATTTCCATTTTAATAGTAAAACGTATTTGCTAAACCTCCCAATTAAAGGTTGGGGAAAAGGCCGTACTTCACTGTGCACGCTGCATTCTCACCAGTCCGGTGGCTGGTTAAGGGTTTAAGAGAGATGCCAGCTGTCAGGCTGCAGTGCTGCCCTCCCCCCAGCCCTGTCCCCGGCAGGCATGACTAATCAATCACCGCGCACTTTCCCCCCAAGCCTGAGCCTTTTCTGAGGCCTCCAGTTATCAGGGTTTTCCTTTTTGTGCACTGAAGACATTAGGAGACGAGGAAAATGTTCGTCCTTCTCTTTCTAGGAGACTCATTATATCCAAAGAGCTTATGTAAGGTATTTTTTCTCCGAAACATTGTTGTTTTCAAGGTCCCTGATTGCCTCTTAATTATTCATTGAACAATTATTTCTGGGCTGCCAAGATGAATGGGAGCCAGATCTCCCTCAACCCCCAAAGCTCACCAATGGACACTGACAAGGTGTTCAAGGCGGGGCACAAAGCAAGGAGTGGCCGACGGGCTGGGAAGGGGAGGAGGGCTTCCCAAAAGAGGTGGGCCACGCTCAGAAGCTTTCTGGATGAGTTCGGGTGGCCTGAACATGCGGTGTGCTGTCATGATGCCTTATTCCCACTCTGGCGTCACCAATCCCATGGGGACATTAAGCCAAGGCAGAGGGGGGCCACTGCACTGGGAGTCAGTGCATCAACCTTCTGAGATTTGGGATTGCCTGTTACTGCAGCATAACCTATCCGGTGCTGACTAATAGGCATCAAATCCTTATAACAATTCTATGATGGGGGTGCTGTTATTACCCCCAATTTACAGATTAGGAACTAAAGCACAGAGAGGCTAAGTAACATCCTCAAGATCACACAGCTAGCAAAAGGTAGAGCCAACTGTGAACCTCAAGAATAAGACTCCAGCCCAGCCGGTTGTGGCTCAGTGGTTGACCACAAGGTCATAGTTTGATTCCCAGTCAGGGCACATGCCTGGGTTGTGGGCTCACTCCCCAGTGGGGGCTGTGCAAGAGGCAGCCAATCAATGATTCTCTCTCATCCTTGATGTTTCTATCTCTCCCTTTCTCTCTGAAATCAACTAAACACACACACACACACATACACACACACACAAACACACACACACACTTAAAAATAAATAACACCCCAGAATCCATGCTCACAATCAGAGTATCCTGTAATTCCTCACTAACATTTTTACCATCAAGGTCTATAAATTTCTTGCTATACCTTAGCCAGTGTTTAAAGAATAAAAGAATTATAGAATTACAAGAACATATAATTTAAAAACACCAAAACTGCTTGCTTTAAGAAAGAAAACAGCCTAGCTTCTGCTTGCAAGGCAATTAAAACTGAAAACGTGTGACAGAAGTGACTATTCTTTGGGGAATTGCCTGGAATGATGGAAAAACTCTTAAAAGAAAATCTTTCTCTTAAAGTTTTTTTTTTCCTTCCTCTACCCAATTCCTTAGAGTTTACCCTAAAGGGCAAAAGATACAATTAAAAGTATAATTAGTGGTCTCACCTTCCCCCCAAATTGCATGTTTTCTTTCTAATTGAAAAAAAAAACAAAAAAACAATGTTTCTTTAACAGATTCATTACTTTCTCCCTACACCAAAGCAAATCCCTTCATGAGTTGCTGAAATCCTTAAGATAAAATGAAAACGTCAAAAACCTCACGTCATGAACTCGAGTGTCTCTCTCGGTCCTCCTTTAAGCAAGGACACTTGTCAAGGTCCTCTCTGTTGAGAGCGGTCCATCATAACCACTGCTCATCATAATTTAGGCCTCGGGGTTAAACGGTTCTTTCAAATGCAATTAGTGAATTTCACGGGAACAGGGCTGGTCAGGAGGTCTGCCCCAAGGCTGTGAGGGGCATGCCACTTCCACCAGGGGACGCTGACCAGCTGCCAGGGCTGGCTTTCAGCTGGCTCCTCCCCAAAGTTGAGGGGTTGTCAACCTTCAAAAGTCAGATGCTGCTGATGGTGCTCAGTGCGCATCACAGCTGTGAGGCTGGATGTCCGGTCGTAATGATCGCTTAGGCTTTTACATATAGAGATTCTCGAATCCTGTTTCCTCATCAACAAGATAGGAAACACCAGAATTTCACTGTTAAACAGATCAAAGGAAGAGATGGAGGCAAAAAAGCTTAGCATAGTGCTCAATATAAATTAACTCTCATTTTTATCATTATCACTAGAGAACACTTATCCTCGCCTGTTGTTTCCTGCCATGGGAAGGCTCACCCGTTTTATAACACCCCTGGCTTTTCTTTCTCTCACATTCCAGGGGAGGTAGAGTGACTCACTGGTTAGAGAGTTGGGGAGGAGGAGCCGGATGGGCATAGCTCAGCCTGGCTCCAATCTTTCTCCCGGGAAGCCAGCTGCCTAGGGGATGAACTCCCACAATGCCTTAGTTCTCCAGGATGAGGGCCTGTGTGCTCCAGCACCACCCACGAGGAGGTACTCGCAGCCGATCAGTTGTGGGGTCTGGTATTAGGAAGCCAAAGGTCAAATTTCTAAGCCATGTTCTCCAAACTAGCCTTCATTAGTAATGAGAGTGATGTTTTAAGTTTTAAGCTTCACCTGCCTGAGAGATCCTGTGTCCGGCCCAGCTGTGTTAGAACCAGCAGAGAGAAGAGAGGTGCTATCTACCCCATCGCCCCAGCCTCGGTGATTGCCACTGCAATCTTTAGGCAGGCACCCAAGGCCTTTGACGAGCTGGGTGGTCAAACCCAACAATCCCAAGGCTAGGAATTTACCCTTAGGATATAGTCACTCGCAGGTGGAAAGTTATATTACAGGGAAATTCACTATGAAAGGAAATGAACTCCCCTCCATCTTGTCCTATAGGGCTGGGCCCCCTGCCTAAGCCCCCTCCCTTTTCTGGGAGGGGCCACAGGTGTGCCAGCAATGTCTTAACTTCCCCGACCACCGCCCGAGTGGACCAATGAAGCTCCAGGAACACAGCGAGGGTCCTAATAAGGCTAAACCACAGAAAGAGCCCAATTCAAGTGACCAATCTCTGTAACCTTCGTCACTTTCCTAATCCCCCCCAATATCCTACCCCATAAAACTCATTGTTCCCGCCCGGCTCGCTCTCTCGCCTCACTGCTGCGCCAGAAAGAGGCTGACAGCCAAACCCGGGTTTGAATAAAGACTCTGCTTTTGCATCGGAAAAGGCTCCTTAGTGGTTGATTACTGGGGACCCCGAACTCTGGGCATAACAACTACAGAGCTGTTTATAGAATAAAAAAAAAATGGGAAACAACCTCAACATCCAATATTAGAGAATTGACTAGAAGATAGAACATTATCCATTCATTTTAAAAGCTGTCAGAGAATGTAATGACATTGAAACGCATCCATAATCTGATACCTGAAATAAGTAAGCGCCAACAATATGTACAATGTGATTCTACTTTGTAAGGAAAACATTAAACACATAAACGCGTTTGCAAAGGATATACAAATGGCGAACACTTAATGCTCTCTCTAGACGGTGGGATGATGGTGGGTGACTGAAATTTTCTCTTTTATTGCTTATGTAAATGCTCTAATTTCCCCCCGATGTACATTATTTCCTTTATTTTTTAAAATACATACTTTTTATCGACCTTTAGAAAGAGAAGAAGGGAGAGGGAGAGAAAGAAACATCAATGCAAAAGAGAAACATCAATGGGCCATTTCCTGCCAAGACCGGGAATCGGTGAACTGGCGAACTGTCAGTCAGGGCCTGAGATGACGCCCAACCAATGGAGCCATCCTGGCCAGGGCTGCACTGCCTCTAACTTAAGCAGAGAAGGTACTTTTCATTTGTCACCAAGCCAGGTGCGCAGTGGCTGATGGAGAGAATGTCTCTGGGGAGTCCAACCTCTGCTTCGTGCCTTCAGAGGGGCCTGGCCTGCTTTGGGGGCTGAGCCATCAGGTGAGCGTGACTGAGCTCAGCCTAGAGTCGTCCTGACCCGTAGTTGAGAGTCTGGTTGATCTGGGGGTGTGCTGGGAGAAGTCCCCAGGGTTCTGTGGGACCCTGGGGCCTTCACCGCCAGTGGTTAAAGTCCCAAATGCTTAGCTTGCATTCAAGACTCTGTGGATGGCCCTCTCACTTACTCCACCGGTCAGTTCCTGACAAACAAAACTCTTACCGCTCTTCAAACGGGGCACACCCTGGTCCCTCAAAGCCCCCGATGAGGTGTTTCTTCCCCTCACTCTCCTCCACCCCCTCCCATCTTTCTGATGTACTCCTACACCACCACCATCCCCTATACCTGTCTATACCACCAACATCCTCTACACCTACCTGTACCACCAACATCCCCTACACCTGTCTATACCACCAACATCCCCTACACCTGTCTATACCACCCATGTCCCCTATACCTACCTGTACCACCAACATCCCCTACACCTGCCTATACCACCAACATCCCCTATACCTGTCTATATCACCTATATCCCTACACCTACCTGTACCACCACCATCCCCTACACCTGTCTGTACCACCAACATCCCCTACACCTGTCTGTACCACCAACATCCTCTACACCTGTCTATACCACCCATGTCCCCTACACCTACCTGTACCGCCACCATCCCCTACACCTGTCTATACCACCAACATCCCCTACACCTACCTGTACCACCAACATCCCTACAGCCACCTGCACCACCACCCCCACATCTATCCAGCAGCAGTGTTCTCTGGGTGCCACAAATCTCCCAGCTTAAGGAGCAGGTGCCTGCAAGTCCAGAGGGCACATGTGTATCTGATTGGCAGTCGTTGTCCCTTTCTAGTCCGCAGGCTCCTTTGACCAATTTGAGGACAGAACCAGGTGTTCTCGGGCTCTCAAAGGCCCCAAAGGCCCTGGCGGTCAATGATCCATCCCCCAGGCATGGGCCATCCCTCCGCCTCCTCCATCTGTCCCTCACAGTCCCCTGACCTCAGCTTGAGCACAGGCACAGCATCGACTTTTTCTTTTTCTTTTGTTTTTAATCTGTCTGAATGTCAACTCCCAGACACCAAGATGATTTCATTTCTTGAGGTCAGGAGGTCAAGTCAACCATGTCTGCCCCTCTGTCTCGTACACACAGCGGAGGGAATAGCAGGCCCAGCAGGAAGAGTCAGGAGTAACCCAGATGTCCAATAGCAGTGGCCTCACATTGTAGAGGCCACCAGAATCCCCTCGGAGAGTCTATTTAAACAGGGATGGGGACTCCCACCTCCAAACTATCTGACTCCACAGATCTTGGGTGCTTCAGAGACCCACCCAAGCGAACCGTTATTTGGGATTGAGTCCCAAAGCCTTCCAAGGTCTGGCTCTCATCCCCTATCACTTGCCTGCACTCATCTCCTGCGCTTCTGCTTACCCAGCCCACTCCCAATTGGCCAGGCACATTCCTGCCTCAGGGCCTTAGCATGTACTATCCCCGCTGTTTATAAGACCCATCCCCCATTATCTGTAGCTCCTTCCCTAACTTTTGGAGATCTTCACTAAAATGTCACTCTGTCATTGAGGTTTCCCCTGCTCCCATAGCTACAATCACAACCTCCCACCATTTACTGCTTTATTTTTTCTCTCTAGCACTTTTTCCCACATAATATATACAGGGTGAGGCCAAAGTAGGTTTACAGTTGCAAGCACACAAAACCCAGCTTATTTTTGTACTATTCTTCATTAATTATTGTCTTGTTTTTCATACAAACAACTGTCAACCCACTTTTGCTTCATTCTGCATGTTACAGTATCCGTTTTATTTATGTCTGTCTCCCCCTCGAGAACATGGGCTCCATGAAGGCAGGGGTTTGGTTTTGTTTACTGCTGTAATCCCAGAATGGCTTCTGGTAAATTGTAGGTCATCTAACATTCGTGGAAGGAAGAGAGAGAAGGACAGAACCTCTATTTCTTGAGGTTTACAGTTGGCTCTACCTTTTGCTAGCTGTGTGATTTTTAGCAAGTTACTTAGCCTCTCTGTGCTTTAGTTTCTAATCTGTGAAATTAGAAGAAGAAAAAAAAAAACACAAAAAAACACACAGAGGATTCAAGAATCTCTATATGTGAAACCCTAAGGATAATTTATCTATACAGTGGTACCTCGAGATACAAGTGCCCTAACATACGAGATTTTTGAGATACGAGCCGTCAAGAGAGCGATTTTTGCTTTGAAATATGAGCAACATTTGAGATAGGAGTTATCGCGTGGATTGGCTGGCTGCACACGACCCACCAGTTTACCTCGACTCGAGTGTCTCATAGTTTCCCACGCCTCAAGGTTACGGAATAAATTAAACTCGTATCTCGAGGTACCATTGTATATAAAAGCCTAAGGACAATTGGTCAAAGAAGCCTGCCCACAGAGAGAGAGGAAAAGAGGAAAGAGAGGGAGAGAGGGGGAAAGGAAGGAGGAAAGAGAATGGGAAGGGAGCAAACAAGCAAAGAAGGAAGGAATTTCAGACTCGTAACAGTCTTTTAATAGTTGGAGATCAACAACATGAGACTGACTGTTATTTGGCCAAATAAAGGTTTTAAAGTACAGAAACGTCCATTACCATCTCCTATCCCATCAGGGCCCCACAGGGTGGACTGGAGGCTGCCAAGCACCCGGTAGCCTGAGTGAATGGTGCCCCTGGCATTGGACCAATGCATCTGCACACGCCATGCAGCGCACTGAGCTCACTCGCACCGTGATTGGATGCCAGAAGGGGCACTGTTAGCCTCAGTGCCTTTCACAGGGCAGAGCAGGGGTTGTAGATCTGCCTTCAAATCCCAACTCTGAAGGCCTGAAGGATGCTGGGGCCACTGCCAGGCCACCCACCCTGGAGCATTTGGTGGTAATGCAAGCACACCTGATGCCCACAGCCCTGGATGGTTTGGCTCCGTGGATAGAGCATCGACCTGCGGACTGAAGGGTGCTGGTTTCAATGCCAATCAAGGGCACATGCCCGGGTTGCAGGCTCGATCCCCATGGGGGGGCGTACAGGAGGCAGCCAATCAATGATTCTCTCTCATCATTGATGTTTCTCTCTCTCTCCCTCTCCCTTTCCCCCTGAAATCAATAAAAAATACATATATTTTTTTAGAAAGATGCCCATAAGTGTTGGCTGAATTCGTGAATGACATCTGCCCGCTGGATGTGCCTGAAATACGCTGGCTGCCTAAGGGCATGAGTACAGTGGCATCTCAAGACAGTGCCAATGCACAGGCGACTCCCCGCGCTCTATGTCAGCAAGCTTCCTCAGGGTTCTCTGAGCCCCTGGGGGCGGGAACTTCCCTTTGTATGCTCAAGGCCGAGTTCAGATGCCCCCATATGGCTGAGCTGGGTTTTTCCTTGTAAGCTCAGAAAGTCTGGCTTCAGTGCCTGCGCCTAGGGATCTGATTCTGAAGCATGAGAGGATTCGGGGGCACGGAGCCCAGGGCTTGGCACGTAGTGGGTCGAGCATAAAGGTTGACGGATTGGCTCACAGACAGATCTGCTGACTCACCCGAACCCTGACGGCAGCTCTGTGGTCTTGGCCGCCGCGGAGCCTGCTGCCGCCGCGCTGTCCCCCAGAGGAATGATGCACGGTCTGTCTGGACTGGAGGGTGTCAGACATGGGTGTCAGACTTGGGGAAGAGAGCGGCAAGTAGCACCCTGGGTGGGAGCTCATTTGGCGGGAGAAACAGCCAGGTGCAGGCCGATGCTTCCACAGGGGAGACAAGGGTGGCTGGAAGGAGGGCACTAAGATGACGGTGTCCACAGTCCCCACAGCCAAGAGCTTTCGGGGGCTGAAGGACTTCACCCAGAGCACACCAGCCTCCCAACATCTGCACGGCGGCGGCTGCATCGTTCAGAGCAGCGATTCTCAACCTTCCTACTGCAGCGACCCTTTAAGACAGCTCCTCATGGGGTGGTGACCCCCAACCATAAAATTATTTCCGTTGCTACTTCATAGCTGTAATTTTGCTATTGTTATGAACTGTAATGTAAACATCTGATATGCAGGATGTATTTTCATTGTTACAAATTGAACATAATTAAAGCATAGTGATTAATCACAAAAAAACAATGTGTAATTATATACTGTGAAATATTTATTTCTAATTACAAATAAATGAAATTTTGTCTTGAATCGTGGTGTAGCATGGGCAACAGTCTTCATAGGACAACAGTAAACTACATTGCTACACTTTGCTACACTGAGGAGCGGTGTGTTGGTTCCTAAGACCATGGGAAATAGGTGTTTTCCGATGGTCTGAGGCGACCCCTGTGAAAGGGTCTTTTGACCTCCAAAAGGGTCGTGACCCACAGGTTGAGAACCGCTGATTTAGAGCTTCTCAGCACGCCTGTCCACCCGTCGCTGAAGCCCCCTCCCTGTCTCCTCAACATCATGGAAAGGAGGCTCTCCTTCCAGTTTTCTCTGTAAAGAAGGGGGAAACGCCACTCATTCTTCCCCTTCCCCTTGATCACTCCGTCCATCCTGTTATCCACTCATTAATCACGGAGCATGTTCCTCTAATGAGTCTGCCACATACATGATGTGGAGGACGCCGCGATGAAATCACAGGCGAAGCTCCCTTGTAACTCCCCACCGAGGCAGGGAGTCAGACCTGCGAGCACATCGCTGTGCACAGCATCCACCGCCTCCCGCAAAGCCTGGTCCAAGAGTCCCGGGCGGACAGGGGCTGGTCTGAGGTCAAAGGGAGATGAGCAATTTTATTCTGAGTTATGTGTTTATTTCCATGTATATTACCAAAAAAGAAAAAAAAATACAGCTAGGACAGAACCCCTCGGTGCCACAACTGTTTGTGCGCTGGACATGGACTTGATGGACAAAACATGGGAAGCGGATGATAATCGCAGTGTGAGGTATGTAAAGGCCAGGTGGTGGAAGGAACTCGGGAAGGCGGTGTGTAAGTGACCGAGGTCTGAGGCGCTGGCGGGGATGAAAGCACAGGCGAGGGTTCAAGTCCCAGCCCTGCTTGCTCACCAGTCGGGTGGCTCTGAAGGAGTTATTTACCCTCCTGGGACCTTGATTCCTTCCCCTTCAAAGGGATCATGTCTACCTTGTGGATTCTGATGATCGCTGCAAGTTCATTACTGCTTTATCATTACATCATGCTCTCCCGGGGCCTGTACCGGAGAGCTGGAAAACGGCTGTGCTTGGGCGGGCAGGGGACAGAGGAGAGGTGGCGAGTGTTCAAAGCCCTGAGCTGGAAGGCAGCCATGAAACAGACAAGAACTGAGAAAGTGGCTTTGATTATGAGCCCAATTTGCCTTGGGGGCTGGGAGGTGGAGGCTCCCTGATGAGAAGGGGGACAGGCGGACAGCAGGGACCCGGCTCTCGAGCAGCAGCTGCCCTGCTGGAGCAGGCCCCACCTGTCTCCCTGGACTGCTGCCCACATGGGCACTTGCCACGAATGGCTCATCAGAGACGATGCCCAGAAATTTCCTCCCTCGGGGTCTCTCCTCCCCGTGTCTGCAGCTCTCTGACCGTGGACTTGGCTCTGCAGCTCAGAAGGACCCACAACGTGGGCAGCCTAGGAAGACTTGACAAAGGCCGCCCACACGATGGAAGCCCCTGGCAACGGGAGAGACTTAGCCATTGGTTCATCTGGGCAAGGGGTCTCTCCAGCTTTCCTGCACGGAAGAGCAAAGGCTCCTAGGATGGGCAGCCATCATCCAAGATAACTCAATGCAGCCACAATGGGCAACACAAGGACATGGGTGAGTCGCCAAGTATGTTATGTAGATGCAAGAAGGCAGAGTCAAAGGGCTATAAAATGTGTGATCACAGCCATCACATTCCAGAAAAGGCAAAAACGATAGGGCCAAAGAATAAAGCAGTGATTGCCATGGGTTAAGGGTATGTATAGAGGAGATATCACTTCATGCCCACCAGGAAGGCTATAATAAAAAAATATAGATACTGCCCAACCAGTGGCTCAGTGGTTGAATGTCAACCATGAACCAGGAGGTCACGGTTTGATTCCCAGTCAGGGTACATGCCTGGGTTGTGGGCTCGATCTCCATTAGGGGGCATGCAGGAGGCAGCTGATCAAGGATTCTCTCTCATCATTGATGTTTCTATCTCTCTCTCCCTCTTCCTCTCTCTGACATCAGTAAAAACATATTCAAAAAACACAGATACTAACAAGTGTTGACAAGGATGTAGAGAGACTGGAGGCCCTCTAGTGATTACCCTCTAGTAGATAATACCATACTAAGCATTTTATTTATTTATTTATTTATTTATTTATTTTTAATATAGTCTATTGATTTTTTACAGAGAGGAAGGGAGAGGGACAAAGAGTTAGAAACATCGATGAGAGACATCGATCAGCCGCCTCCTGCACGCCCACTACTGGGGATGTGCCCACAACCAGGGTACAAGCCCTCGACAGGAATCAAACCTGGGACCCCTCAGTCCGCAGGCCGACGCTCTATCCACCGAGTCAAACCGGTTTCAGCAATACGAAGCATTTTATATGCCTTGAATTATTTCACCCTTAAAGCAAACCAACAAAGTACTACTCTCCCCATTTTACAGGCGGGAAAACGGAGGCTCAGAGAAGTTATGTGACTTGCCCAAAATTACAGCTAGAAAATGTTTTCCAAAAAATTTGAACCCAGTTCTGTCTGATCCCAGATCCCTTATCCCAATATCCATTATGCTCTGCCTCCCCAGATACTGATAATCTGGGACATTCCTGGAGCATCTCTCAGGTAGCCTCCCGTGGTTGCCTGTCTACTTACCACAACCTCTTCAGGGTTGAGGGTTCTGAACCCCCAGCATGCCGGGCACAGAGCCGCTCAGCAGGCGCTCCACACATGTTTGAGGTTCAGGGTGGAATGAAAGACAGGCAGACAGAAGAGCAAGCAGCCTGGGAGGAGCTGAACGTCTGAGTCTCCCGATTCGTGGCCTCGAGTCTGGCTACGGGGCCACATGGCCATCATCTGATGGGCCTCTGGGGTTGAATCCATAGGCTGAGCGTGAGCTAGAGAGCAGGGGGCCACACCTAACTCTGGGGACAATACATCCTCTCAGCTGCGGCCCATGATTTAGCATTTCTGCTCCTGAGGAATTTCCTCACCCAGCTCACAGGAGACGGTGAGATCCAGGCGACTCACACCAGCCACAGACTGGCTTCGTATCAGGAAGCCATTCAGCTCTCTGCGTCCCCATGGCCTTCCAGGCTGCCATCGCCTCTTCTCTGCCTATTAACCGCCCCCTCCCCATTTTCCACCTGCACCTGCTATAGAGGAGAGCATCACCCCTGAAGTCTCCTCGATAAGAATTAGCAGCAGGCCCCGTCCTCCGGGCAGACAGGCCATGCCCTGGAGCCCACCGCCTGGTGAGTGGAGGGACCCATCTTCGCTGGCAGGACACACCCGGGGATCTGCCCAGGGCAGCCCTACTGCTCTGAGTGCAAACAGAGCCCCTGTCTATTTCTGCCCACTATTTCCCTTCCGACTGCCTTCCCCCACCCCCCCTCCCCTCATCCCACCCCCCATCCTTCGTCCAGACAGCACAGCCCTCCGTGCCCTGAGCGTTCTCTGTGTGCCCTCCTCCCTCCACACAAACCGCTCCCTCGCAGCCTGGCCAACTCCTGCACATCCTGCAGCTCTTACCCGAGATGTCCCTCCCCTCACCTGACCCCACAGGCCCTAGACAGTGCTCCTGTGGCACTCTCTCCCTCCTCCTCACCGCTCTTTCCACACCGCCCCGTACCGGCCTGTTTACTCAGCTGTCTGCCCCAGACGCCCACCTCTGCAAGGGCAGGCCTGGCTGTTGGTTCACCATTGTAGCCGGGGCACCGCTTTGGCAGGAAGGAGATATTTATTGAAGGAATTCGTCAAGTGACAGAATGGTGATGGAACAAAATCAGACGGTTTGCCATCCGGAGGACACATGCACGGGACTTCAGGTTCGGAAAGGATTCCTATGAACTCTGCCTGAGCCGACATTCCACTTAGGGGGGCCGCACCCAGGACTCCACTCAAGTCACGTGCATGCGTGGCCGATCAGAAGGGGCATTAGAAGCCAGGCCAAGGCTCCCTCCTCTACAGCAGCAGAGAGGACAGACGTGCCTGGAGCAGGCGGGACAGCCCTTTAGAAAAAGGCCCTGATGGCAGACTTGGAACACGGGGGTGAAGTTCAAAGCGCTTTGCAATCAGCTGTGTGGTCCTGGACAGGGAATTCAAACCCTTTGGATCTCCAGGCTGGAAAATGGGAAACCAGACACCCCCTGCCTGAGGTGTGGGTGAGGATCAAAGATTCCACATGAAAAGCACTGGGCACAGGGCCTGGCATTTACCAATCCATTAAAATGAGCTGTGACGGCTGTCACTGAGCAATGCTTTTCATAACCCTGGATGCACCCCTTTCTCCCCCCCCTCCCCCCAACTCAGGCCCAGGACCCCGTTTTCCCCTTTGCACAAACCTAACTTTGACTCCCTCCCCTCCCTCATGAGGTGCAATGGAAACTCACACCTCACAGGGGTTTGGTTTCTAGAGATGGCTGCAAGCAGCAAGAGGCCTCCAAACAGTCTTTAGGTTTTCGGGGTCTTCAGGCTCCCCTCAATCTAAAACACCCCCTGGCACGTCCGGGAAAATTCAGGAAGCCTTCGGTGAGGCTGCTCAAACCCAGGTCAACACCGGGCCATTCATTCGCCTTTCAAAAAACATCCCCAGCCTTTTCTCCCAGAATTGTGATGCCTGCCGTTTTACCAGAGAGTGGCTTTGGGTAAATGTTCGTTTGGAGTCAAAGATCCAATTGTGGATCTCCTATTAGAGGCCTGGGCCACACGTGGCGAATTTCCCTCCAGGTCTCCAGGGTAGCGGAATAATGAATTACTAACAGTTTATCTGAGAGATGCCCATTCTCTAAACTCAGGCACAATGTGCCTTTTTTCCCTCTAAATTAATTTCATTTGATTTTAAAACGATCCACAGAAAATGACTAGAAGAAAAGTGTCTGTTTGCTGATCAACAAGAACCACCCTTTGCTTCGAGCGGGAAGAAAACCAAGTCCATCTTCCCAGATTACTCCGTGGAAAAGCCAACTTGAACTCTGCCTCATGGCCACTGCGTTTTGTGCTGTCCCGGTGTCAGGCCCCTGGTCACCGGAGACATCTGACCAGCACGCCAGCAATCAGCAAGGGCGACTCTGGACTTCTTAAGAGCCCAGAGCACCTGCCTGCACCTCTGACATGAGCGCAGACCGGGGGCTGCTCTGCAAGGATGCTCTCCACGCCTGTCCTCCCGCTGGTCTGCGCTCCATCCACAAGGTCAGGTATTTTTTCCGCTTCGTCTTTATCCCCAGGTTGGGCTGCCAGTTAAAACACAGGACGCACAGTTCAAACTGAACATCAGATAAGCATGCAACATTCAGGGCGTAACTGATGCGAAAAATGTTCAGAACTTTCCTTGGCATCCTGTCCTTTGCGCTTGCTGAATCTGACAATCCTGCCCTCTCCCCTCCCCCGCACCCTTCACAGTGCTTCTTCTCATCGATCTCCACGACTCTGAAAAATAGGTATTAGACCCATTTTATAGTTGAAGAAGCAAAGGCTCAGAGAGGCTAACCAACTTGCTGCGATGACACGGCTGTGACTGGCAGAGCTGACTTAGACCCTCTCCATGCTTCCATCCACATGTCCAATACATGTTTGGGGAATGAATGAATGAATGAATGAACGAATGAATGCAGGCATGTGTGCAGAAGGGGTGTAGCCGGGGACCTGCTACGCGCCTTCCTCTGAGTCATCGCTCTCTCTGTGGAAGCCCAGCCACACTTTCTTATTAAGGAGATTGCTCACCCCACATTCCTCCCTCTTGGGAAGGGGCCAGTTTCCGGGAACAACACGGACGCTCCAGAAGAGGCACTTTCTCCCTCAGTGAAAACACATCCCCGGGTGCCAGGAACAGCCGGGGGTGGGGGGCGGTGGCATCCAGGACAGGACAGGCTGCTCTCCACCCTGAGAAGCCATCGCCCTGGAGATCAAGATCTGCAGCGGATCATCCCCACCCTGCTCAGAACAGCAAAGAGCATGGCACAAGGGGTCGGTGCCACCCTCATCTGGCGCTGGGACCTCAGAGAGCCCACAGCCCACCAGGCAGGTCTACAGAGAGAGCGCGGGTGCAAGGTGGCAGGTAGACGCCCAGGCAGCGCACACGTGCCTGGCTGTTCCCTCTGCCCAAGTTCACCCCTCGCTTCTGGGAAGTGCCACTTCCCAAGAGGCCTTCCTGGCTGCCCTTTCTGAAATAGCACCCCTGCAGCCTCCTGCCGTGTCGCTCAGCACTACACATATGAAACACATATGAAATTCCAACACATCTGTGATCCTCATTGGTGACTCTGGTCTCCATTATGGGGTGTAAGCTCCGTGAGCAGGTCCCCTTTGTTTACCGCTTCCGTTTCCTTCACCCCCACATCCTCCGCCCCTGGAGCACTGGCTTAGCCCAGGTCTCAGGACGCATTTGCCGAGTGAAAGACTGAATGGAGCTCTCTGTCTAAAAGTATATGTATCTATACATTGGTATAGACATACATAAATACATATGCATATATGTATACTGAGTGGCCAGGTTATTATGATGATCTTAACGCATAATAATCTGGCCACTCAGTGTATATCCTATATAATAAAAGGCTAATATGAAAATTGTCCCCTCGACCAGGAGTTGGTCCAGCAGACCAGCAGGGAGGCTGGCCAACTGCCCATATCCCCTCCCCCTGGCCAGGCTGGTTGGACCCCACCCATGCACGAATTCATGCACTTAGGCCTCTAATATACACACACACACACTGAGTGGCCGGATTATTATGATCTCTGAACGCCTAATAATCTGGCCACTCAGTGTATATCCTATATAATAAAAGGCTAATATGCAAATTGTCTCTTCAACCAGGAGTTGCACCAGCAGGGAGGCTGGCCAACTGCCCATGTCCCCTCCCCTGGCCAGGCTGGTTAGACCCCACCCATGCATGAATTCATGCATTTAGGCCTACACACACACATACATACACTGAGTGGCCAGATTATGATGATCTCTGAATGCATAATAATCTGGCCACTCAGTGTATATCCTATATAATAAAAGGCTAATACGCAAACTGTCTCCTCAACCAGGAGTTCGACTAGCAGGGAGGCTAGCCAACTGCCGATGTCCCCTCCCCTTGGCCAGGCTGGCTGGACCTCACCCATGCACGAATTCATGCACTGAGCCTATATATATTAGAGAAAAAGATCGTGATGGCAAAAGTTCAAGCGCTTTTGAACACACACACACACACACACACACAGAGAGAGACCAGATTATTATGCGTTCAGAGATCATAATGATCCAGCCACTCAGTGAATATATACCCATAGCCATATACATACACAACATAAACCCAACTAAGACTGAATACAGGTAATGACATGTTGGGGTTGTTCCCGGGGTAAACCCTTTGAGGACCCCACCACCACGCCTGCCCACCTGCTGCTCCCTCTGCCTGAAATGCACACACTGGTCACCTCCCAAAACCCCACTCTGTTGCTTCTTGGTCCCGGGAGACTTCTCTGACCCTTTCCCCATCCCCACCCCATTAGCAGGTCTGTCACTCCAGCTCGGGTCTCCTCTCTCAGCTTGCTGGAGCTGCCTTCGTGGTGATGATTTCCCAAATGATGGCTTAAGTGGCACATCCTCGCGCCCTTTGCGGCAGACTGCATTTTACCGAAGATGGCTGCAACCATCTCTCCCAGCACGATGTGCCCTTGCTCTTCTACAGCGTGACCGTGCCACGCCCCCATCAGGCGTGAATTCTTCCAACTCCCTTGAAAGTGAGTTGCGCATGTGCTTTGTGCCCTGTGACCACTTGGGCCGGTGGCAGAAGGGCTGCTGTGCCAGTTTTGGATGTCGCTGTAACTGACCTGGGTGCGTCTACTTTCTCCCTCTCGAAAGCCAGACACCACGGAAGGAGGATAAGTGCCCTGAGACCTCCACGCTGCTGGAAGCCCAAACCACGTGGAGACGAAACGCTATGAGGGTAGAGTGGGTGGAAAAGCATCATGGGAGCAAACACATGAGCAAGGAAGCCATGGTGGGAGCAGATCCTCCAGTCCCCGCGACCCCACCCCCACCCCAGAAACATGCGTCAGAGGTTAACTGCCTGGCCAGGCCCTTCGAGCTTCCTGATGCACAAAATTGGGGTAAAATAAAAAAAAGGTTGCTCTAAGCCACCATACATTTTAATTAGTTTGTTAAGTAACAACAGTTCATGGAAACGTCCTTGAAGGCAGAAACTCCATCTTATTTTTTTTAATGTTTTTATTGATTTTTAGAGAGAAAGGAAGAGAGAGGGATAGAGAGATACATTGATGAGAGAGGAACATCATTGGCTGCCTCCTGCATGGCCCCCTACTAGGGATCGAACCTGCAACCTGGCCGTGTGCCCTGACCAGGAATCGAACCTGTGAGCTCCTGATTCCTGGGTTGACCCTCAACCACTGCGTACACCAGCTGGGCTTTTTCGACTTCATTTCTCCAAGCCTAGAATTGGGTGAGGCTCACAGCCAGCTGGATAAAATTGAGCCGACTGATGGAACTGGCTCAGACTGATTAAATTTCCCCCAAGTCAGGAGGACGACGTAAATAAAGCCAAATGTCCTCCGCCATCAGCCAGAGCTACTTCCTGGCCCGTGTGAAAAATGGATGGGCCGAGTGTACGTGGGGATTTACAGAACATTATATACTGCTCTAAACAAAAGACTTTCGTGGGGGTGAAATAAAAGTGCAATTACAGTCAGTACATTTTAGGAATATTGCCAGTTAGGGCCGTCACTGCAAGCACATTGCATAAAAGCACCCCATTCTTGTGTCTGGTACTAGGAAGCCCTGATAAATGTCTTCACTCCCTGCAGGATGGCGATATGACCCTACAGACTTGGCCATTTACTCCCAGGAACCCAGAGGCAGGGTCTGGCAAGCCTAGGTCTCCCTGTCTCCAATAAAAATTGCTCTTACTTTTCATTGGTTAAAAATTAGGAACAGTCTCAATTTGAAGGGCTTCTTGTCATGTGTTATTTCCAGTAGCTGAGAGATGGGGCTACGTGGGCCATCATAAAAGCCATTCTCTGGCCTGTGGCGCCCCCTCCCATGGACCCCCATCTTTCCTCAGTGGGGGTGCTTTCACAAAGTCCTCTCAGTTTACCCCCATCCAGGTCCAGACCTTCCATTTTCCCTGAAATCAAAAACTCAGAATCTAAGGGACCTTGGGGCCACCTACACCAGGCCCTGGTAGAAATCCCTGCTCAAGAGCACAGACCCTTTCCAACCAGACTCTCAAGGTGTACAGAGCAGCAAGGTGAGAGTAGCGTAAAGTCCATCTCAGCAGCCCTAGGCGTGAGTTCCAATTTGGCTACTTATAGAAGACTAGAGGCCCGATGCACGAAGATTTGTGCAAAAATGGGCCTTCCTTTCCCTGGCTGCCGGCACCACCTTCGCTCCAGCCCAGAGCTGCCTTTCTGCCTTCCTAGACTGCCCAAAGGCCCAGAGCAGCTGGGGCAGTCAGCACCTGCAAAGCAAATTAATCTGTCATCTTTGTTGGGTTAATTTGCATACTCACTCCTGATTGGCTGGTGGGCATCGCGAAGGTATGGTCAATTTGCATCTTTCTCTTTTATTAGTGTAGATGGGACCTTAGACAAAGTCACGTCACCTCGCCGGGCCTAACTGGGCCAAGGACAGCGCATAACTCAGGGGACTGCTGTGAAGACGGCATGAAATAGCGTCTTGTGAAACACTCAGAATGTATTACACATTGACTCTTAGAGCTGTTCTAGTTGAACGGACGGCAGAGGCCAGCAGTGGATGAAGCTCACCCTTCATTTGCTTCTACCCATGGTTCAATGCCCAGTCCATGGTAATTCACAACCAAGCACTTCACACTCATCCCTAAACACTAAAACCCTGGAAATAGTAACTGAAGTGGCTTAAAGGGACTTTCCTTCCCAACAGAGAGGACCTCGTGAGCAATGGTAAAAGCTAAAGCTTACTGGTGAGCAACCAGGCTGAAAAACCACTGTCTTCCTTTGGAAATAAACATGGTCAGACCATAAATTGAGGTGGGGTGCTTTCTGGTCGCAGGCTAAGTTCTTTTCGAGTCCCTTTACCCACTAGAGTGATTTTAAAAACAAATCAATCCCTTTTAAAAATTAGAATTCGCTTTTCTTAAACTAATCAGGTTGTTAAAACCTACAGAAACAGTACATTAAATCTGTGCTGCAGCTCAAAGTTGCATGGAATCAAGACTATGTTCATTATCAAGTGCTGGGGACAATGACTGTCATACAGAGTCATGGCCTAGCTCCATTTTTGCTTTAGCGAATCCTTATCTAGAACACCAGGACCATTCTCAGGGCTAAAGGATGAGCAGGCCATGACAAGGGCACTGGCCATTACTCCTTTATGAGGCCAGTTACAATTCAGTGACTTTGGAGACTCAGGGCGAGTCACTGAAAAGACACTTACTTGTCGGAGGAGGAGGTCTTGGAGAAACCTGACCTCTAAAGTTCTAGAATTTACTGGCAGAAAATTGCAAAACATGGACTAGAAATATCCGTTGCTTCTTTGATAGGCACCTACTCAACCTGAAATACAATAGGTGCCATTAACCAGCTACCACAGGCACTGCTGGCTGCCAACCCAATCAATATCCCTTGCTGCCCTCTTAATAAAAGAACTCTGATTGGGTAATGGTGGTAAGAAAAGTATATTCAGCTAAAGAAGTAAATTTCTTAGCCTCCCTTGGAGAAATGGTGTTTCGGCCCAAAATATATATATATATATGTATGTATATATATATATATATATATATATATATATATATATGTACATGCGCGCGCGCAAGCGTGCACACGGACACACACACACACACACACACACACACACACACACAGTGGTACCTTGAGATACGAGTGCCCTAACATACGAGATTTTTTTAGATACGAGCTATTTTTGCTTTTAAATACGAGCAACATTTGAGATACAAGTAATCGAGCAGATAGGCCGGCTGCACAAGACCCACCAGTTTACCGCGACTCGAGAGTCTCATAGTTTCCCACGCCTCAAGGTTATGGAACCAATTAAACTCGTATCTCGAGGTACCACTGTATATAGAATTATTGGGTAGGGCATCAGGGCAATTCCTTAAAAGAAGGGCTGATTCTACTGGCAGGCACCCCGTCCCCCCCACCCTTGGTTATTCTCACCCTGCTTAAAATATAGAAGTGATGACTGGAGCTATGCCAGCCAATTTGGGACCAAGAGGGTACAAACCATGTGCTAAAGGTGGCAGGGCAGAAAGACAAAGGAGCCTCAATGTTGCAGAACCGCATTCCTGACCTAGGACTTCCTACCTGCCTTGGACTGTTATGGGGGAGAAAATCCACTCCCTGCCTGTGTAAGCCACTGTTTGCTTGGTCTCTGTCACTAGCTGCCACATGCATGCTGAAATCAGAGTGGCGAATTAAAATCAAGTGTCCTTATTGGTCAAGGATGACACATTCCCTCTGGCCACCTGTAGCAATCGGAATGCTTTAACCGAATACAGTGGTACCTCGAGATACAAGTTTAATTCATTCAGTAACCTCGAGGCGTGAGAAACTGTGCAGCCGGCCGATCCGCACGATTACTCCTATCTCAAATGTTGCTCGTATTTCAAAGCAAAAATTGCTCGCTCGACGGCTCGTATCTCAAAAATCTCGTATGTTAGGGCACTCGTATCTCGAGGTACCACTGTACATGGGTTTATGCTTCAATTTGGGGGAGACATGGTCAAGTGATAGGCAGGAAGAGAGACCAAAGAACTGGAAGATCCAGATGGTGCCTTCAGAGGGCTTACGGTATCAGGGAGGGACAGGTCGCAGTCATAGCAAAAGGTTTCCAACCCAAGGATCTTGTGGTCTGCAGCTGAAGCGTTTCAGATGGCTAGACAGCGCTGAGGGATTTCAAAGAAGGGAAGCTCTGCTGGTTCTGGGGCCACACACCCCGGGAAGGGTGCAGGGCTTGCTATGGAGCAGAGGGGAGCAGAGGAAAGGAGCCATTCCAGGGGGACAAGCGCCTGAGCAGGAGCTTAGGAGGACTGACAGTGTTCAGGGGAGTGTGAGAGGCTCTCGAGGTCCCACTGAGGCACAAGTAGGAGTGGCCAAGTTGAGGAGCTGTGACTTGATCCTGCAGCCAGTGGGGAACTAATACTATCAGAGTGAGGAGGATCAGAGTATCAGGGGGGGATGGGCTGGGGTGAGGAGAGGGTGGAGAACATGACTAAGATGAGGGTCCGGTAAGAAGACCGGCTGTGGGACATGCTGAGTGGAGATGGAGTTTGGTGGCTCCGCCCCATGTGGCAGATGGAATGACAGTGTCAATGGGGGTCACTCTGGACAGCCAGTGGGACATAGCAAGTCAACCCCCCATCAACCCTCCTCTCCCCCTGCAGGCAGGCTCCTCGGATGGAAGCTTCTGCAAAGTGAAATAAGGAGGGTGAGCCTGGCATCCATCCGCAGAGAAGGATGCCAGCCCAAGACAACGACAGCTCCAGGTTCCAGACACAGGTTGACTTGGCCTGGAAGGGACCTCACCTGTCATCACGAAGTCACCGGATTCTAGGACAGCATGGGCCTCTGGAAGCCTCCTCAGGGGTAAGCTCACCCACTTTCAAACTGGGTTCCATAGGGTGGTGGGTGCTTTTTCATGTTGCCTAGATTGAGGCTCCCAGAAAGGCTGTCTGCCCATCTCCAGGGTCCCCACCAAGCTGAAGACCATCAACAACCAACTTCTGCCTCCCTTAATGGACAAATCAAGAAACAGAGGCCCACAGCACCCTGCCCTCCCTTTCTCGTAAGTCCTAAGTCTTGCTTGGTCAACGACTACATTTCCTGGCAGCCTCACAAGTTGGGGGGTCCAGTGGTCCAACTGCTGGACCCCCAGGTCCTGGTGCAAAACCCGCTACAAGGTAGGTGTTTAACCTGATGACTAAGCAGAGCTGAAAGGAAGGGGGAGAAAGGTGTCTCTCGTCGAGGCAGGGGCACGGCCACGGTTACTCCTCCCAGGCCACGCCTGCCACTCCGTTTGGCCCAGTCATTGCAGGTGACCGAGCTCAGGCGTGTGGTGACAGCACATCCTCGGCTCCTCTGCTCAGAGTGCCCAGCCACCTGTGGCAGGCGTGGGGTCTGCCTCCGTCACCCTCACGGCCCACGACCTCCAGGGTTTGAGTCATGGTGCGACCTCCTCAAGGGCACCAACCGCATCCCTGTCATCGCTGTCTCGACAGCACCCCGCCTGGCCGAGAGCAGACGCACGGCTCTGCCTTTCTGCCTCTCTTCACCCACTTCCAGATTTTTACAAAAACACTGGGCTCATCTTTGCAAACGCAGCTGGGAACACGCCGACTGCGAAGTGGCGGAGCCAGACCAGGGCTCCATCTGGGAAGTCTCCGGTGACTCTCCCGGCGTGGTGGCTTTTGGCCTGCTGTTCGTTTTCCCCCTTTTCTCTAACCTGTGAAGGTTGACCACTTCATTACCCACCCCCCAGCCCCCAGAACTACACTGATGCTCCGTGTAGTTGCAGGACCAGGGAACTGTATAAACGCAGAAACGCATCGCGGGCACCAGCTGTGGCTTCATTCCCCAACTCTGAGCTCAAGCACCCACAAAACCAAACTGACTGTCCAGATTCAGACACCACACCCACCATCCGCTGGATGCAGGGAGGGGCAGGGGGAAAGGACGCGCCGTTTGGTTCAGTATTGGATTCTAATGATCTCAATGCCTGCACAGCGTGGGTGAGCGTGGGTGAAGGTGTATGTGTATGTACATGCTTATGTGCACTGCCTCAGCTGGACGGAGAAACTGTCAGAGTAACCTTTCTGAGGCCAGTCTCCACGGGGACCCCTTTTTTCCATGAGGTCGCTCCGTTCCAGGGCCTCTCCCTGAGCCTACAAAAATGCCTGCTGCCTTAGAAGTGAAAACGGTCCGTTCCAAAGCACGAGGAGAAAGCAGGAAAGCCGTAATGCATTCCTGTGTCATGAAGGGGCTAAGGCCCGCAACAGCGAAGTTGACCTCGCTGAGCTGCCTTCGGCTCCTGGATTTTTCTTCGTTTGCCAGAATTCCTGAGGACAGGAGGTGGTGGCAGAGAAATCAGAGCCCACAGAAAATCAGGAAGGATGTGTATACACACAGCAAAACAGTTACATACTTTTTAAAAAAATATATTTTATTGATTTCTTTACAGAGAGGAAGGGAGAGGGATAGAAAGTCAGAAACATGGATGAGAGAAAGACATCAATCAGCCGCCTCCTGCACACCCCCTACTGGGGATGTGCCTGCAACCAAGGTACCTGCCCTTGACTGGAATCAAACCTGGGACCTTTCAGTCAGCAGGCCGATGCTCTATCCACTGAGCCAAACCGGTTTCGGCCAGTTACACACTTTTTCCAGCCATCACATACATGTAATGGGGATGAAATGGTGCCTCCACGGATGGGGAGGCTAGGATGTAGGAAGACATTAAAACCACCTACATGACAGCCTACAAGTGTTTAGCTATGGAAACTCCACCTCAACTCCACCTCAACTGAGAAGCTATGGCAAATGCCTAGTTTCTGACACTTTTGCTGAGCCGATGCAGGCGCACATGCGTTCACACGCATGCACGCACGCACACACACACCACACGCCCCCGGGCTGCCAGTTTGCCAGCAATCCTGCAGTTAACAGACACTTCCCCAGCTTGCTCCAAATGAAAACAAACTGGAGCTCTCTCTGCTCGGCGACGCACAATCAATAACCTCCTCCCTCTCCTTTCAGAGAAACTCACTTTACGTTAAGGAAACATGATGAATGATTAAGATCAGTAACAGACACCCCGTGAACAGAATGTCTAAGGATTTCTGCTTGTGACCGTCTTTTCCATGGCAAACGTCTGGCATGTTGAAAACAAGAGAGGTCGCAAACCTGGTTAGGAGTCTGTCTCACACTGGACACACCTCATCTTTCTACACCCCACCCAGTGCAACATGTGTGTGTGGGGGGGGGAGACGGACCTCTTTTGTGTGGGAAAAGGAGGCATTTTACAGCTGAGCTGAGGCACATGGGGCTTCGTGAGCCTCTGTGCTGGTGTTTTCCTCCAGAAAGAGCTTTCTAGATGCCTCTAGAAAGTTCCATGATGGGGGGGGGGGGTTGTTGGGGAGACACACTCCAGCAAGAATGGAGGTCCATTCTTTTGGGCCAGTGGGAAGATGGCGAAGGAGGCATCTGTGTTCTGCCCAGCAGAAGCTCCCAGGATCCTCCTCTCACAGCGCCCCCTCTCCTTTCTAATGGATGCTCATGGACCTTCCTGGCCTTCAAGGCCAAAAGCTGGGGTAACCGCCACGTCCTGGTCGGTCTTCAGGTGGGACCCCATGTGCTCATTTCCTGTCCCTGCGATCCTCAGCCCAGGTTCTCAAAAGACAGGAGCCACACCGACGCGCAGAGTGGCACCAGGAAGCACAGAAAGTCAAGCAGATGCCCCTGCTGCCACTGCTTGGTGACCTCGGGCAAGGAACTCCGTCTCCTCTCCCCCCTCAGCTTCCTCTTCTGCAAAATTAGGGTACACATACCTACTACCCACCTACCACTCAGGGCTATAAGGAACATTAATAGCAATGGCTGATGAGACTTCGTAAATTGCGCAAGTCTAAAGAAGGAATAATAGCCGAAACCGGTTTGGCTCAGCAGATAGAGCGTCAGATTGCGAACTGAAAGGTCCCAGGTTCGATTCCAGTCAGGGGCATGTGCCTTGGTTGCGGGCACATCCCCTGTGGGGGGCGTCCTGGAGGCAGCTGATCGATGTCTCTCTCTCATCGATGTTTCTAGCTCTCTATCCCTCTCCCTTCCTCTCTGTAAAAAAAAATCAATAAAAATAAAAAAAGAACGAATAATAAATAACAAGGCAGTGAGGGTTCAAAATCACAGCCAGGGTGGCCTCAAAAATAGTCAGCATCTCCTCCCGCCTTCCCGCGGCCCCCGGCTTCAGTTCCACTCATCTGGCAGGTGAGTTTGTCCCTGGGGCAGGGGAGAGAGAGGCCACCCTAAGTTAGTCATTAGGAACATTAGGTTAAACGGGCTCGGATTAAGTATTCGAATCCATCAGTGTCATGCTGCTCCCGAGGAAAACAAATGGGGCTGGTCTTTCCAATCCCAGGCCTGGCCTCGATGTTGGCAGAGGTGTCGCTTCTCCTGCAAGGCCAGGGCCTGGCCCTTAGTAGACGCTGAAGTATTTCCCGAATGAAGAATGAGAACGAGAGA
Source organism: Lasiurus borealis (assembly GCA_004026805.1). Taxonomy (NCBI): domain Eukaryota; kingdom Metazoa; phylum Chordata; class Mammalia; order Chiroptera; family Vespertilionidae; genus Lasiurus; species Lasiurus borealis. The sequence goes on from PVJN01002350.1 coordinate 109,066, forward strand.
AGGAGAGACCATCAAAAGCACAAACAATGAGTCATAAAGGGGCAGACTGGACAAGGGGTTGCTTTCTGTTTGCAGTTCTGCACTGATTGTTCCCCTCGCAGCGGATTTCTCCCGCCACAGGCAGCCAGCACGGTGAGTGCGACAGCCTGCTGATGACACACCATGGGACCAGGATAGGGACCCAGGCTCCTGTACCCCCGCTTCAGGGCCTTAGTGAGTCTTGTTAGCTTCTCAAGGTCAAGTGTCCTCGGCTGTGGGGTGAAACTAACAAGACGGATCTCATTGATGGGCCTGGAGGGACGAAGCTGAGAGAATATTGGAAAAGTGCTCGGCACAGATGCTACCCTGTTTCCCCGAAAGTAAGATAGCCCCCGAAAATAAGACCTAATTCCCGTTTTGCCTTTCGCTGTCATGTAAGGCATCCCCCCGAAAATAAGACCTCCCCAAAATATAAGGCTCCTGAAGCTACCGTAAGGCATCTGACTCCTGATTTTTTAAAATACATTTTTTTTTTTTTTTTTTTTTACAGAGAGGAAGGGAGAGGGATAGAGAGTTAGAAACATCCAGGGGAGAGAAACATTGATCAGCCGCCTCCTGCACGCCACCCACTGGGGATGTGCCTGCAACCAAGATACATGCCACTGACCAGAATCGAACCTGGGACCTTTCCGTCCGCAGGCTGACGCTCTAGCCACTAAGCCAAATCAGTTTCGGCTGATTCCTGATATAAAGAGACCTCGCGTTGCCTGAACAGCTCCAGCTGCGCTGCGACCAATTAGTGAGCTGGTTTGTGATGACAATGACTACCGTACCATAGGCAGGTCATAAATTTCCTTTTTGTTGTTGTTATTCAACAATAAATGTGTACCGTCTTCTTCTTCATGGAAAAATAAGATCTCCCCTGAAAATAAGATCTAGCGCATCTTTGGGAGCAAACATTAATATAAGATAGTGTCTTATTTTCGGGGAAACAAGGTAACACACGGCGAACCACAATGGACAGGACCAGGTGTTCATCACAACCCAGGACAGTGTGGCCTGGCGGACACCAACCCAAGGACTCAGAGACCTGGGGTCCCAGCCATGAAAGCGAGGACGTTCCGCTTGTAAAGTCCATCCGCCGGCAGCTGTGCGTGCGGCCCACACATGCATCCTCTTAGTTCTCAGGTGTCTGATTTGCAAAATTCGCGTTAACACCCAGGCGGAAGGCAAAGAGACCGCGCCGGGAGAATTGTGCAGGCTTCTCCCAGCTCTCAGATCCAGGAGGCCGGGCAGACCCAGCCTTCAAACTCTGAATCCGAGCGAGGGGCCGTCGCACAGGAAGAGGGTGGGTATAAAGGAATCACGAGCCGCCATTCCTTTCTGTTCTTCAAAGAGACGCTAGCTTTGAACAGGAGAGATCTTCAGGGCTGAGAATTGGGAAATCCCGGGGAAAGACTCCCAGCCAGTGAGCAAAGAGATAGCACGGAGCTCTTGGGCAAAGTTCCACTGATTCCTGGTTCATAAATATGGATGCAGTGCCCACCACGTGCAGGCCCTGTTCTAAGCGTTGGGATGACAGTGGTGAATGAAACAGACAAATAGCCCCGCTCGCAGGGAGTTTGCAGTCCATGGCCACATGCATTTGCTGAAAAAATACGTTTACGCTTAGCCGATGGGCCACAGGTGGGCCGTAGAGATACAGAGATGACAAGATGACTAAGAAGCAGTCGGACCTATAAAGATAACAGGGGCGTGGCCTCCTCAGTAGAACCTGAGGAGTGCTGCCCTGGAGGTTTCAGCGGAGGGGAAAAGGACATGAACAGCTGCCACACGAAGTGCTTGGATACGTCGTGGTATTTTTGTTTTAGCCCCAAACACCCCTTACTGGTGGGCACCCTTCCAGGCGAGGAAACTGAGGCCAAGAGAGAAGCACTTGCCCGAAGGGGCCCAGCCAGGGATGACGCTGGGATGTGACCCCTCGCTGCCTTGACCTCAGGCTCTTGCTTAGAGAGCACAGTGGACCACGTGGGACTCCTTTCCACACCATCACCCAGACCAGACATCGGAGTGAGCCAATCACCTACACGACACGAGTCTCCACCCGGGATTAGGAACTCAGATCCTTTCCGTGTACGTGAAACTGGCTTAGCCACAGCACGACTTCGGAGAAATAAACATGTTTCTCTAATACAGAGGCCAGCCAGTTTTCATCTGACCTCTGAGAACCGCAGGTGAATGTGCCAACCTTGAGGAATGAAGGTAAGTGCTTGAGCATCAGAGGTTGGGAAGTGTCTGGCTAGGCAGGGCTATTTTTGGTGTGGAGATAGGTTGATGGGTTGCACCTCTGCTCCCTTGTCTCAGAAGTGCCACCTGGGAAGGGAAGATGCTGCACTGAAGGGGAGATAAAAAGGACAGCAGAAATGCCAATAATCAAGTCGTGAGGATGGGGAGAGGAGCATCTGGTATAAGACGGGGATGAAAATGCCGTATTTTCTGGTGTATAAAACGATTGGGCGTAAAAGACGACCCCCAACTTTTCCAGTTAAAATTAGAGTTTGGCCGAGACCGGTTTGGCTCAGTGGATAGAGCGTTGGCTTGCGGACTGAAAGGTCCCAGGTTCGATTCCGGTCGGGGGCATGTACCTTGCTTGCGGGCACATCTCCACTGTGGAGCATGCAGGAGACGGCTGATCGATGTCTCTCTCTCATCGATGTTTCTGACTTTCTCTCTCTCTCCCTTCCTCTCTGTGAAAAATCAATAAAATATATTTAAAAATATATATATAGAGAGAGAGAGTTTGGGATATACCCACCCTATAAGATGACACCCGGCGTATAAGATGACCCCCGACTTTTGAGAAGATTTTCCTTGGCTAAAAGGTCGTCTTATAACGCCGGAAAATACGGTAACTGGCCTTCCCCTAGTCAGCCTCCCCTTGGTGTCTGCTCTCCACACTGCAATCTACAATGAGCTTTATAGGACACAAATCTGATCATATCATCTCCCTCCTTCAAACCTCTCAACAGCGCTCCAGTGTCCTTGGGAAAAGACCAATCCCTTAATCTGGCCGATGCTCGGTCCAACTCCACCCACTCCTCTCACTTTATTCTCCCATCGTAGCCACACTGGCCATTCTCCTCCTCGTGCTCTCTTCTGCCACAGGCCCTTTGCACATTCTGTTTGTATTCACAGAGTACTCTTGTACCTTTTCAACCGAATGAGCCATGCTTCAGCCTCACTTCCTTAGCAAAGCCTTGCCTTTCTGCTGACTACATCAAGAGACTCCTACAACCCCATGCATCTCGCTTTTGTAGCAATTATCACAGTTAGTTAAAGTTACATCTGCATGATTATTTGGTGAAAAAAACAGGGCACCACCAGCCTGCAATCTCCATGAATGCGAGGACCATGTTGCTTAACATCTAACACAGTCATTGCCTATAGAAAAGGTCATAATGAATATAACAAAGTCCAGCAATGCCAACATGTATTCAGCAATGTCTACATGCCAGGCATCCTATGAATTTATCATCCTTCTCCTTTAACAAAGGGGGAGACTGAGTCACAGAGAGGTTAGGGAACTTGCCCGGTGCTGGGTTTTACACACCTGGAGCCTCTCACTCAATCAGTGGAACAGAGTGCCTCCCTCCCCTGCTATCAACTGGACTCAACGGGAATGAGAAAACAACGTTTATTGTGTTCAGCCTGATGATGTTAGAGTTTATCTGATACAACAGCAAGCATTACCGTAACGAATAAAGTAACTGGTACCCCAAGTGGGGTGCTTCAATATGTGGCACTGATGGGTTGCACCTCTGCTCCCTTGTATCAGAAATGCCACCTGGGAAGGGAAGATGCTGCACTGAAGGGGAGATAAAAAGGACAGCAGAAATGCCAATAATCAAGTCATGAGGATGGGGAGAGGAGCATCTGGTATAAGATGGGGATGAAAATGCCGTATTTTCATTATATCAGAGACTGGAAAACTGGACACCAGTGTTATAGCGGTAAAATTTGTGGCTAAACTATAAACTATGAAGACTTAGAAGTCAGAACTCTTCTTGCCTACTGAGCCTGTAAGCTCTAAAGAAAGAGATTTGAAAAAAAAACGTAATGGTAATAGAGTTTGCTGATTGTGTCTGGCTGAGATTAGCATGGTATTTGAGAAAGAGAGGAACTCAGGCATGCATCATCCAATATGCAAGTAAAATTGGAAAGGTAGAGTAGAGAGGTGAAAAAGACAATGATTTCTAGACCCCAAGCAATCAGGGGGAAAAAAAAAAAAGACTTTTAAGTGAAATACCAGACTCAGGGGATAAGCTTTCCACCTAAGCCTCATGGCCTGAAGGCAGCTGGCGTGAAGGCGAGAGAGAGAGGCACGGAGTTAAGAAAGCGAAGACATAACGCAGGCTTCAGAAAGGCCTAGGAAATAACCTCAGGTGTGGCCACGGGCACACTAGACGGTACAGAGGAAGATTCTAGTTGCTGTGAGGATTGCCTTGGCCAAATCCATAAGCCTGGATGTTAAGTCTTTGACTGTTACAGCATCGAAACTGGGGCCTCCAAAGTTCAAGGGTAGGAACTGGGTTACAAAAGATTTAGATCCTCGAGGAGACCACAGTCACGGAGATCCACTGCAGGCGTGGTCACGAAGAACAGCAGCCAAAGAAAACCCTCCCGATGGACAGAGCCCTGGCATGGAGAACAAGGAAGCAGGCCCCTCCTCACAGAGGGCTTAAGCAGGGACATCACCCACTTCCTGGGCACACAGTGCTGCCCACACACGGTGCCCGCGTGGCAAGACTTCACAACGATTAAGGGCCACTGTCTTCCACTACCCTGTTTCCCCGAAAATAAGACAGTGTCTTATATTAATTTTTGCTCCCAAAGATGCGCTAGGTCTTATTTTCAGGGGATGTCTTATTTTTCCATAAAGAAGACGGTACACATTTATTGTTGAACAAAAAAAAAAAAAAAAGGAAATTTATGACCTGTATACGGTATGGTAGTCGTTGTCATCACAAACCAGCTCACTGATTGGCCGCAGCACAGCTGGAGCTGTTCAGGCAGTGCGAGGTGTCTTTAAATCAGGAGTCAGACACCTTACGGTAGCTTCGGGGGCCTTATATATCGTGGAGGTCTTATGTTCGGAGGAGGCCTTACTATCAGGGAGGTCTTATTTTCGAGGGGGGATGCCTTATATTACAGGGAGAGGCAAAACTGGAAGAAGGTCTTATTTTCGGGGGATGTCTTACTTTCGGGGAAACAGAGTATTGTCTTTTCCTGCTGGATGATCCTCCAATATGGTATAGGGGCACAGACAACGTGTCTCTTTTGGCTCATGGGTCCCTGGACTATGAGGAGCCACGCTCCACCCACAGATCCTGGACTTTTAAGTTGGAAGCAGGGATTGGACAGAATGTGGAAAGGCAAACATGTGTTGTAAGAAGAAGAGTGCATACAGGAAGCCAATGATACATGGGCACAATGATGAGTGCCCTTACAGGCTTAACCCACAATGACTTTTTCTTTAATTAAATATTGATTGTTGAAAGCATTCTGTATGTCGTACCCCCACCCCTCCCTGCCCCCAATGACCCCTTCTGGCCTACCCCCATTTCCCACCCCAGGCCTTCATCACCCTATGGTCTGTGTTATGCATGGGTTATGCATATATGCATACAAGGTGTTTGGTTGATCTCCTCCCTCCTCCCACTCTATCCCTCTGTGCCAATCTGAATAATAAATGACTTTCTATTGTGTTAAGCTCCCGAGATTTGGGGACTGGCCTTTATAATAGCTCATGTAATAGTCATGATTATAATATAAAGAACTCTTAACACTGTGCCTGGCACATAATAAGCACTATGCAAATGTAGTTATTATTATCATTATACCCATTTTACAGATAGGGAAACTGCAAGTTACCTTGTGTCTGACTCCCAAGTCAATGACTATTTTGGATTTACCCCAGATGAAGATCAGACCCATGTTGAGAGGCGAGTTTGGTGCCTGGCTCAAGGTCACAAGTAATAGCAGACCCAGAATTAGAGGCCTTCCTCTAACTCAAAGGCCTCAGGAAGCTTGCCCCGCCCCAGACTCTGGGTCTCCAGGTTGTTTTAGTTGATGGTTAATTCTCTTTATGTTTCAGGAAACACTCGACTTGCAAATGCTCCAGCACTGAACTGGCAAGTCTGTATAGAAAACCAAATAACCCTCCACTGACCCAAATTCCAAGTTTTAATTTACACGGAGCTAGTTAATTAAAAACCTGCTCTGTGAGCACAGACACTTGCTGTGGCTGGCTCAGGAGACAGCTTTGGCTGTTCTTTGTAAGAAGCGATGTTCCTTCTGTGACACTTTTGTCCATCACAGCGACGACGCACCACCAGGCCAGGGCAGGAAAGCTGCCGAATTAAGAATCCAGTGCAGAATCAGAATCTACGGGGGCAGCAGGGAAACAAAGGATCTGAAAATCACGCTACCCACCACGCAAATGTTGCCGAGACAAGGGCTCCTGTTAATTAGTGTTTATAAAGTGATGGGGGATCCCTGAAATGAAAGAGCCTATTCAGAATCCCCAAAGCATTATTATTATTATCATCAGCCCGGATAATCTGTTTGTTTGTTTTTTTAAGGAAGCCATTATTATTGAATACCTACTCTCTGGCAGATGTATTCACATACTTGATCTGATTTAATACTTGTAATCACTCTATGTGGTAGGTTTGAGCTTTCTTTTTTTTTTTTTTTCTTTTGGCAGTCCTCTCTGTGCCGATGAGAAAACCAAATTCAGCAAAATGAAGTCCCTTTTTATAAAGTGGCAGAGCCAAACTCTGAGGCCAGAACTTTCTTAGTGTAAAGGTCTCTCCCTTTCATCACGCCACACTGCCTCTCCCAGACTCTTCCTGCACTCAAAACAAAGTTCATTCAAGGATGTCTAAGGCTTTTTTTTTTTTATATGTCCTCTTTTTTACCGAAGTGTAAGGTATTCTGCAATCCTGTGAAATGCACATATCTAAAATTGACAAGGCAATGCGTTTGGACAAAAGCATATACCTCTGAACCCACACCTCTATTAACATAAGGGGCATTTCTGACACCCCAGAAAGTTCCCTGGTGCCCCTTGGTTAACAATGACTTAAAAAACACAACAAATAAAATGAGCTACTTTCTGCCCCGCCAGCATGGTGTAGTGGTTCAGTGTCAACCTACGAACCAGGAAGTCAGGTTTCCATTCCCAGTCAAGGTAGATGCCCAGGTTGTGGGCTCGATCCCCATTGTGGGGCGTGCAGGAGGCGGCCAGTCAATGATTCTCTCTCATCACTGATGTTTCTCTCTCTCTCCATCTCCCTTTCTTTCTGAAATCAATAAAAATATATATTTTTTAAAATGAGCTACTTTCATTTGACCCAAACAATCTTTTTGTAACCTGGGCTGTGGTGGTGTGCCCATAGGGTCAATCCCTAAGGTGGGAACACTGAATTATTTGATGCTGGAATTATTGGGAACTGGGATCCAGTTAAAAATTCTGCACGCTGCTGGCTCTATCCACACTGAACACCTTGGAACCAGTTAATCTGGATGGGACAGAGTAAGAGTCACTATTGTGTCTGGATTTTAGCCTCTACCATGTGTGAGGCACCAGATTGGAATACCCTTATATATGTAATTTTATTTGGTCCTCATAATTATTGCTTTCCCTTTACAGCTGAGAACTCTGGGGCTCAGAGAGGTTAGAACACATACCTGAGAACACACAGCTAGAAAATGGCAGCCTTGAAATTCAAATCCAACAGGTCTGACTTTAGAAGCTTACAGGTGTTGATGGGCAAACTTTAAATCCCAAAGATTTAATGGGCCGGTTATATTCATTCAACAAACAGTACTCAGCATCTACCTAGTGCTAGGTGATAGGAAAGGAGAAACAAGAGGAAAGATGAATAAGACACCAGCTTGCACTAGAAGTGCCAAGGTATGGTGGAGAAACACTTAAAACAGGGTCAGGATTCTTAAGGAATGGGGAAAGGGTGTGAAAGGACCAGGGAGAGGGAGTGGGGGAGGGGGTTCTCAGGAAGGCCTCACAGAGATGCCGGAAAGATCATTCCAGAGCCCAGACTTCAGGGCTGAGTGGGAACTGGCCGGCTCAGAAGGGGTTTACCAGGTAACATGAAGAGCGCATACAGCAGCATAGGAGACGCTCTGCCAGCTCCTTATTTAGCTTTAAAAAAACCAACCAAGCCAAATATTAAAAAGCCCAGAGAAGTGCAATGCTCATTGGGTCCTCAGCCCTTCCAAACAGCTAAAATTCATCATTAAAAAAACAAGTTCTAAAGAGTAAAACAACCGCCACAAACTTCATGCCCTAAGCCCACGCAGGTGACGTTTTGAGAGTGACCAAGCCCTCGTTTAGAGCCAATTATCTTTTTTATTTTCTGAGTTGATTTCCACATGACTAGTTGCATGATTTCTCAGGCCTTGGCAGCAAAATTGAAGAGTGGACAGGTGCAGAGATGGCAGGGAGAAGGGGCAACCAAGGCAGGAAAAAAAAAGAGAGACTTGGAAAGATGAGTTGAGAAACTAAAAAAACTCGCCCCAGCCAGTTTGGTTCAGTGGATAGAGCATCGGCCTGAGGACTGAAGGGTCCCAGGTTCGATTCTGGCCAAGGGCACATGCCCAGGTTGTGGGCTCAATCCCAGAGGTGGGTGTGCAGGAGGTGGCTGATCAATGATTCTCTCTCATCATTGTTGTTTCTCTCTTTTTCCCTCTCTCTTCCTATCTTAAAATCAATAAAAAATATTTTTTTAAAAAAGAAGCTTAAATATGCAATAGCTTCTTTCAGGACCTCATTGTATAATACAGTACAGTAGCTTGCTCAACTCAACAGGCACCTAATAAGCTCCAACTGTATACCAGGCCCTCCCTTCAGCTTGGCAGGGGAGGTGAAAACGTAAACTCCGGCACTGTCCAGTTCAGTTTGGCCGAAACAAAAGGTGTATCAATTGAGACAGGAAGAATGTCAGGGTGTGAAGGTCTCTTCAGCTGTCTGTGTAACAAAGCCCTTCAGGAAGGGCTGCCTGAAGACAGGGAAGTCATTTGTCACTAAAGAGCGAGACACTTACGGAAGATACTTAAGTTCCCCGTGCCTCAGTTTCCCCTTGTGTGTAATGGGGAGATAGCAGTGCCCTTTACAAGCAACGCTGACCATCAGATGGGTGACATACAGAGTGGTGTAGGATGCCTGTGAGTTGTCACTGCCTGTGTACCTCACTACTTCCTCCGTCCTTAGATTTGGTAATTGCTCAATAAATATTGCCGAACAAATAATTCACTCACGAATGGGTAAGGGCTGCTACTGAGTCAGAGGGGAAAAACACTCTATAAGGCACTGAGCTCTTTCATCATAAGCCTTGCAGACCATGGGAAGACTGCCGTGCACACGGTTTACGAAGCAGGTGTGATGTTTAAGGTTCTGTTTCAGACCCTGAAGAAATGAATCACTCATTCCTTCACTTTTCTGCATGGATGGCCTGCCATTTTAAACAGGCCCGGGAAGAGAGAGGCAGAGAGAGGCAGAGATCACGATGAAATGAGAGTAGATCTCCTTCTCAAAGACGCTGGCGGGGCCCTGGAACCCAGGAGTTAAGCTCTGAAGACGGGAAACCCCAACCACCACACACTCACCCTGCCCAAAACCAGCGCGGTGGCCTCCTCCTGCCTTAAATTACACTTAACTCCCAAAGGATAAACACAAACATTGTCTTTAAAAGATGTTAAAGACCATAAAAGTAAAACCAGCTGGAAAACATAGGCTCCGAGCACCAACAGGGGCAGATAGGAAAGGACCGGGGTGTCTTACAGAGCTCCACCCTTAGGTTTCAGATGTGGAGACTGAGGCCCCGAGGAAGGAAAGCGGGTCCCCAAAGCCATCATTTCCAGAGAATGGCAGACAGGGGTGGCTCAGGGGGGGCTGGGATTCCCAAGCAGGAGCCCTCTAAGGCAGGGGTTCTCAACCTTCCTAAGGCCGAGACCCTTGCATACAAGTTCCTCATGTGGAGGTGACCCCCAACCATGAAATTTTGCTACTGTTGTGCATCGTGATTTAAATATCTGCATCTTCTGATGATCTTAGGCGACCCCTGTGAAAGGGTCGTTCGACCCCCCCCCCCCCAGAGGGGTCGCGACCCACAGGTTGAGAACCGCTTCTCTAAGGGGACTGCCTCTTTCTGCCAAAGGAAACCTGGAGGGGAAAAACAAGAGGCGGTTGCAGCTCCAGCAGGGAATAAGGACTGGGGTGAGGAGGGATGGGAGGGCGGGGTGAGGGGTGGAGGGGAGTCAAGATTAAAGAATGATGGTGATGGGGGAACTCAAAACAAGGCGGACGAGCCCCCGCAGTGGAAAGCAATTCCAGCCCCTCTGCGCTTTTCGGGGGGCTAGGGTTCCAAGCAAGGAACAGCCCAGCCCCATCCAAGCGCCCGGGTTTTGCAGGTGCATCCAACCCCTTCCGCACAAACGCACGCCCAGACCAAGGCCTTCCTTCCCGCAGGTGTGGCCATCTGGGTCAGAATTTCTCGGAGGCGGGTGGGGCGGGAAAGCCTCCCAGACACCCTCTCTTTAGGGCTGCGCCCTCGGCTGGCCGCGGAGCGGGGAGAGCTCGGGCAAAGAGTCTACCGGATCCAGGCGGAAGTCGCGACCCCGCCCTCCCCCAACCCCCACCCCCCACCCCAAACACCACCAGAACCACACACACCGGCTCGGCTCCTCCCTTCCCCTCCCCCCACGGTGATCGAAGCCAGGTGCGGGGACTGAGAGCGGAGGGCGGGTGCCTCGTGGAGCCTCTGGCCCTGCGCGCACTCCCCGGCACACCTATCACACACACACACACACACACACACACACACACACACACGCACACGCACCGCCGCGCACACGCTCGCGCGCATGCAGCGCTGCACAAACACGCGCGCACTCCCATGCACACAGCTGGCGCCCCGCGGGACCCAGCCGCGCCCGGGCGCCCCGCCTCCCCCCTTCAGCAGCCCCCGACCCGGGAACCCGACAGGCAGCGGCATGAATGAAATCGGCCCAGAAA